>ML685874.1:9977727-9991784 GCA_007922175.1 Pelusios castaneus | reverse complement strand
GACTCTGTTGTCTTTCTACAATAGACTAACACGGCTACCCCTTTGGAATTCAACTTCTAGTAGTTAGGAGTGTAAAGAGCTGGGATTCTTATTAGATTACCCCAATAAACCCATACTATTGCCTGCTGCTGGACTCTGGATTCCTGCTTCTGTCAGTGAAGCGAGGGAGGGGACTCTTAACACCCAGCACCGGATGGAGGTTACAGGGAATGGGGTGAAAGAGTCCCATCCAATGCCACAATAGGGGGGAGGTCTGTTACGCGGTTCAGGGAACTTGCCCACTTTACTTCTTGGGGGATGGAAGTGGGGGATGGAAGGGAGGTCACTTACCCCTCTCTCCCCAGCCCTTGGAGGGCAGGAGACACCAAACCTACCACAGTAACAGAACTATCAGGGCAGATCTGATGCGCAAGGTATGTCTAGAGTACTCATGCCTACAGAAGCTAATGACATTGCACAGCTATTGCAAGCTAGCCTTCAGTTGTTGCAGCAACTGGAAACTTCCAAACACACACTGAAAATAAAAATGGAACCTCAGCATGGGCTCAAGTTTGGGAGGCGGGCACTAGACAGGGTAGAAACAAGGGTATGGGGGAAAAACAGTTGGTGCCCACAAACCCATGGGAGGAGGAGCAGGGTATGGAGGGGAGCAAGCTGAAAATGTGGGGCTGGATGAGAGTGCCAATTCTGGTTAGGCTGGAGGCTTTAAGGGTGCCCCGTAGAGTTACCCTAACGAGTGATGGGCCATATTTTTGGGTTGGGTTTCCTGTGGGGTTTACAATCCCCACATCAAGTGATGTGCAAAAATGTGAAGTCCTTAGTGGGAATTTATCATATTGTAAATAAAAAGATTACATAAGAAGTAACGGTGAACAGGGTAACAAGACCACACAGTCATCTGCCTATATAGAACTAGCAGGTTTCTTGCCTAGTCTTGGGCCTTAGGAAAATCAGGTGAATATCACTTAATTCACTATGTATCCTACTCACGGGTAGCTCAGTAAACGATTGATGAGACCTGTCCTGGTTGTTCTGTGTGCTAAGCCTCAGTTGATGAGGCTGTGTGCATGCTTAGGGCTTGTGGCCTCAGGGTGCTGCTGGCCAAGTGTGATATCCAGTCTGCTTTTCCACTGCTGCTAGTGCATCCTTCTGACTTCATTTGGGTTTCTCTTTCAAAGGACAATTTTATTTTGGTAGAGCAATGCCCATAGGATGTGCTGTATCCTGTTTGGCATTTCAGAAATTTAGTACAATGTTACACTGGGCCATGATGAGGGAAGCTGGTTTATGGCAGGTAGCACATTACTTCGTTGACTTTTTGTTCACAGATGTATTTAGATGATTTTTTATTTGTGTTGGCCTGAAGAATGCCTTTCAGAACCTGCTATAAAACTGAGGTTATCCCTAGTGGAGGAAAAGAATAGAACCACCTTCTACTACACCGACTAACCTGGAGATGGACCTACACACATTGGCAGGTATATCACGACATCTTCAGGATAAACTTCAGGAGCTACTGAGTTGGAGTAGGGGAGATAGAATGGCTGGGAAAGTTGCACTCCACTAGCTGCGATCTATTACCGAGCATCTTAACTTTGCCTGCTGGGTGGAAGCTTTGGGGGCAGGTTTCTGTTCCCAGCTGGCAACGGCCACCTTGGGGAAAGACAGACCTCATCATTTCATCAGTGACTAGAGAGATGGAGAAGGATTTAGGAGTCCGGGAACAGTTTCTGAACCATCTTAACTAAATGTCATTGTGGAGGGAGGAATGGATGATAGATGTTAGAGTCACTTGGAGGTATTTTATTGCGTCATTGTGAACAAGGGTGGCCTTGTTCAAGGCAGCATTGCTGGAAACATTATTTAGAGCTTTTAGGATTAGCAAACTATTACCTGGGTCCAGTAGGGCCTCTTCTGGAAGCGTTTTAAGGGATGCACATTGGGGGGGAAGAGGAGCAACCACTGATATTAACTTTGAGGTCAAAGATGGCTCAGAGGCCAAGGTGAAGCCATCATTCTACAGGTGAGTGGTGAGCTCAGGTTCTACCCTGTGGAGGTGGTGAGGGCAAACATCGCAGTAAGGACAGGGAGGATGGGCCCCTCTGGATTAACGGTGCTGGTGGTCCCCTCAGAACATACCACTGCGTGTCAGTTTTAAGACTGGGACTGATGAGGGGTGGACTTAGAATCATAGAATCATAGGGTTGGAAGGGACCTCACGAGGTCATCTAGTCCAACCCCCTGCTAAAAAGCAGGACCACTCCCCCTAAATTATCCCAGCCAGAGTTTTGTCTAACCGAGCCTTAAAAATCTCCAAAGATGAAGATTCTACCACCTCCCTAGATAGCCCATTCCAATGCTTCACCACCCTCCTAGTGAGAAAGCTTTTCCTAATATCCAACCTTGACCTCCCCAGCTGTAATTTGAAACCATTGCTCCTTGTTCTGTCCTCTGTTACCCTCGAGAACAGCCTAGCTCCCTCCTCTTTGGAGCAACCCTTCAAGAAGTTGAAGGTTGCTATCAAATCTCCCCTCAGTCTTCTCTTCTGTAGACTAAATAAGCCTAGTTCCTTCAGTCTCTCCTCATAAGTCAGGTGCCCCAGCCCCCTAATCATTTTTGTTGCCCTCCGCTGGACTCTTTCTAATTTGTCCACATCCTTTCTGTAGTGGGGAGCCCAAAACTGGACACAGTACTCCAGATGCGGCCTGACCAGTGTCGAATAGAGGGGAATTATCACATCCCTCGATCTGCTGGCAATACTCCTACTGATGCAATACTCCTACTGACTTCCAGCATGTGAATTTGATGCCCACTTATTCAAGCTGGAGGTGGCAACGGCTGCAGTTCAGCTGGGTCTGGAGACTAGTGCCATTCAGGCATGTGGGCATTGACATTCTGAAGCACCCAGAATGCATGGGGGGCCCTGGTGCGGAGTTGGTGTTGGCATTCTAGATGCCAGCAGATGGTGGTGTGGCTCTACAGGGGCCCTGTTGTTTATTGGGTGCATAGATGGGCTTCCCGTTTGTCTGGAGTTTCACAGATGGGCCTTAATGGTCATACTGTTCAGAGCTGGCATGAGAGGAGGGGCATGTTATGGGACCAGGAATCATGGGCAGACTGGCCATCTGGTAGTTCTGGCAAGTGCCAGAGAGGGGCCAGTGTACTCCAGGGCTTGTGGGCTGGTCTTCCTGAAAATAACTATGGCCTGACTCAGGAGCTTTTCATCCGGCCCTCCAGCTGGGCTTGACTGTGTGTGGCAGCTGCTCCCTGCTCCTGGCGCTGCCCCATCTCCTCCCCCCTCTCCCCCCACATGGGCTTAGTGTTCCTCTGGCCAGAGTTCAGCAGCCACTCCCCAACTCTACCTCTCTCCCAAGTCCCACCAGTGGGCCCAGCAACAGCACCCTGGTTAGAGCATGGCAACTGCCTCCCCCTCCTGGCCCCGCTCCTTTCCCACACCTCTCTCCCACCAAGTGGTCCCTCCAGCACCCTGGACAGTGTGCTTATGCCAGGGGCGATTTTCAGTCCCAGTCCATCACTGCCAGCGGTGGCTCCTTCTGTGTGAGACATGTAGTGCTTGTCAGTTGTTGGCTGTGCGCATGTATCCCCATGTATGTGCTGTGTCCCAGCTCTGCGCAGGTCACCAAGATGGCGCTCACAATCAAAAGAATTGACATGTTGGACAACAAAGGCCACCTGGCCGGATTTCTTGCAACATAGCATGATCATAAACAAACTAGATCATACAAGTACAGTTAAAACATGAGTGCTCTCTATGCAATAGAATGGCTCAATTAATAGCGGGATTTTCCGTTATCCTAGGCCAGACAAAGTTTTTCTTTCTGAGCCCCTATTTTATACACTATTGCAGGTGGGTTTTTTCTGCCTTTTTGGATGAAGGTAGGTGCCACCCTCTTGGCATACTCCAGCATTACTCACACCCTTGCACTAGATGGTTTTGGCAAAACAGCTCTATCCATCATTTCAAAAAAACATTTTCATCCGATTCAAGTGTTACTGAGAGAGCCAGGTGTTCCTGTTATCTCTTTGGTGTTGGGATGTCCTGTTACCTTCTAGCTCTAATATGTATATCTTTAGGTTTTTGCAATGAATAGAGTTTTGAAAATACATGTGTGTTTGCAGGATAAAATTGTTTCCTGACAGTTTTTCTGTGAGGTTGTAAGGTCACAGCCTGACTTCTGCTTCTTTGGCTTTGCAACAGACTTGATCATTCTTTGAGCTTAGGCCCCCTGTGTTAGTCAGTTCCACTGGGCCTCAGGCCTCATTCCTGGCCTGTTATGCTAGGCCTCTTGCTCTAGGCTCTTTCTTTCCAGCCCTTACTATACTGTACAGCGTGGTAGTCTGTGAGCAGGCACCAGATATGATTGTGGCTCATCTTGAGAAAAACAATACAAGAATGTGTAAAGGGGTGAACTTCACAATCAGAGCTCAGACGAACTTGGGGCAGATCCTGGAACTTTTCCCAGTAGTAAAAATAATTTGGTCATGGGTGTGGCAGGGAGCTGGGAAGCTGCCTTGGGCCAACCTGGCTAGGAACCATGAACAGGAAGTTGGACAGATTCTTAGGTGGCATAAGGGGACCGGTGATTTCTCATCTGGGCATAGCATATGGGACACCAGAATTATTCAGGGAGGATGGAGTCCACCTCTCAGATGGGGGAATTGATATGTTTTTGGTTGATATTAAAGAGGGCCTTAATAGATGTCTGTCTGAGAATCTGGCTAAGCATGGCAGGAAGGCAGCCATGCTAATTTGCTGATGTCTCCTTGTCCAGTCCAGGCACTCTGTAGAGAAGGGACACGGTGATCAGCTAAAGTGGATTGGTAAAGGAGATAGTCTTTAAAGGCGTGGAAATGGGATTGAAAGCTTCTGTGATGGGGACAGCATGGAGTCAGCCCCTCTTAGAGCCTCCCTTAGCCCTCATTCAAGGACAGTGTCCCAGCAATAGGTCGGCTGGTAACCAGCATGAGTTAAGGGGGAGGACAACAGTAGGCCCTCCCCGTGGGTATATGTAAATGATTATAGAATTACCTGCACGGTGCACTTTTATCTGCTGAGTACTTGGCAGACATTTACAAATAAAATTGGGTTCTAATTAAACTACATCCAGTGTCCCCTCATCTTCTGGCATAGCCAGACAATGTTTTAATTACCCTCACTGTTAAAACTTTGCATCTTGTTTTTAGTCTGACATTTGTCTAGCTTTGGTTTCCAACTATTTGATCTTGTTATGCCTTTTTCTTCTAAGTGCAAGACCGTTCCACTGTCAGCAATGCCTTCCCCAGGCAGGTACTTGTACTTGTCTGCTCTTAACGTTCTGTTGGATAAACTAAATCAGTGAGCTAATTAAGTCTCACGCTACAAGGAATGCTTTCCAGACCTGAATCATTCTACTGGCTCTTTTCTAAACCATTTGTAATCTTCCAACGACAGTTGGAAGTTTACTCCTTAAATGACTTAAATTAAAAAAAAAAAAAGATTTTCTGCAGCCAATATTTGTATAAAAAGCATGAAACTATTAGTTGCAAAAGCCTTTTCTCTAGAAGAGGGTGTGGTTATTAATGAAGACAACAGAGTCCTGTGGCACCACAGGACTCTGTTGTCTTTCTACAATAGACTAACACGGCTACCCCTTTGGAATTTGGTTATTAATGGCAGCCAGAAAGAGCTTCCCGGAGTACAGAGCCCTCTTGCCTCACTGTATTACCAAATCTCATGTTTAAATAAACATGGCTATAAAGCATGGTGCAGCTCCAAGACTTAGGTTAACATCTTATTCCCTGATACGGGAATGGGACTTTTTCCCCCTGGAAAGAAGAATCCATCTCATAAAACAGCTGGTGCAAAGTGATTGTGTCCCAGCTGATTAAACAGGGTTATTTATGTAGTGTAGACAAGGCCTTATTGAACCCTGGGAAAATTAATTCATCTCAGTTCTGTTCCCCTGACAACCCCCATCCTTCTGGCATGCAGCTCTGGTTTTACTTTGATATGGTTAACCCTTTTTCCAAGGCTGATTTAAATAATTTAGGACCAAGACATGTATTCTAAAGGTAAACGTACCTACTTAACTAGACTCTTCTGGGCACTTTAAAATGGCTGTTTTTAATATTACCAGACTAGCGTTCTCTCTGCTGCAACATAAACATGTATTGTCCTGGAAACTAGCTGTAGTCTGCAGTTAGGGCTGCTGGTTAGTATAGGCCCTTACATCCTCATGCCATATCACTTCCTCCATTTTGAGTGTTAGCCTCTTATTTTTGACTATTTGGGGATCTAATCCAATGTGATTACATTGACATGTCTGTCTATTTTAGTATCAAACTGTTTCAGTGGGTCTTCTCTTACCTGGATGAGTGAAGGAATAGAATCTGACTTTCTTAAAATGCAATGTGTAGTCTGTTTAAGAAAAAAGCACAATAAAAAAAACAAGCTCCCAAAGTGAAATAAATTTGCAACATGCAAAGGAATGAAAGAAGAAAGGAAGCGGGAAAGAGAAGAGAAGAAAAATGTAGGGAACCATAGAGACTGACTGCTACCTTCTGAAATCAAAGCCAATGGTTAATGTTGGATTTTTCAGCGTTCCAAGGGAAGAGAAGCAGTTTGCTGATCTGGTCTCATCTGGTGTCTGGTTACCCAATGCTACTTTCTGTACTTCCCAACTTTCTTTGTTTACATTTTCTTAGACAATGGTGTGCTCTTCAAGTTCTTATGCATTTTGCTCCAATAGTTTGAATTGTGTAGTGTCTTTATAAGTGGATAATTGCACCAAACTAAAGATCTTGAGCTACTGTGTTGTATTCCTTTGGGTCTCAAGGATTTAAAAAAGATACAGGATTTTTGGCATAAAGACATTCTCTAACTCTGTCTAAGCTAGGGGCTCTACTGCCTCTTTCTCCAGCTCTTTGCCAGTGTGACTCTGTTGGCACCATAGTATGAGAAATTCCTCTGCCACGAGCCATCCTGTAAAGAAGAGGAAGGGTTCCACAACACACAAGAGCTTCAGAGGAAACTCAATACAGCCTCAGGCAGATGTCTTAGAAGCCATGTTGAAATTTCTTCAGTGGCTAGCACTGTGAAGATGCTTGATTTCTTGTTTTCCCTGTTGCCAAGAATAGGTCTGTGCATGAAGGATTCCTTATGTTGCCTTGAAAAGAAAACCAAAATTTGGGGGAAATTGAGGCTTTGTCTAGTCACAGAAGCAGTAATATAGCCTATATGATGAACTATATGAGAATTTGCCTGGTACCTGAGAATACCAGGAAGCGGAGAGAGCAAGGAGGGAGCCAGAATCAGGCAGCTTTGCTGGATGGTTCTTGTTTATTTAATCCATATGTATGCATTCTTAATCATTTAGAAATCCTACTAAGCAGGTATTGAAGATATTTATGGGGCAAGTATTGGCACTCAGAAGACTATGCATAATGAGTCAGCGGAGAAAGGAAATTTCCCTCAGTGTCAGGATGGATTAAGGATATGAGTGGATGCATCACATTAGAATAAATTACTGATCAATGCCAGGGTCATCCACCTGAAGAAGAGCTCTGTGTAGCCACAAATGCTTGTCTGTCTTGTCAATATAAATTGGTCCAGCAGAAGATACTATCTTTCCCACTTTGCCTGTGGGACCTATATTTGAGTTTAGTTTTCTTTTGTTCCTAATAATGTTTGTAGTGTAGCACCAGGTAGACTTACTTGTCTCACATTTGTATGGCTTTTTGGTTATTGGTAAGTGCATTCTCATGTTGTCTATTTTCAAAGAAAATAAAACATATTTGTCAGGAAAGCTGATGAGCATGAAGAAGGAGCTGCACTGGGTCACATCATGGGAATCCATTGTGATGGCCTGTGGAACCCAAATCATTATGTCGTAGGACAGAAGCCACTACACGGTGTGTAAATATTCCAAATTGCAATCCCTAGCCACACTGCAGCAAATTACAGAAAAGCCAGCAAAAGACACACAAAGAACTGTCTTTCTTTGTTCTTCCACTAATAATGCTAGAGAATTAGTGACCCTGAATGTTGTTATTCGTACTACTGATACTGTTTTAGTGCCTAGAGATCCCAGCCAGAATTCAGGGCTTCATTCTACTATACATTTTGCACACACAAAACAGAGACAGTCCCAGGGAGTTTACACTCCGAGTGCATGATGGGAGTCTATAATATCACTTTAGATTCTTCTGACAGATGGGGAATGGAAAAAGCTTTTTCAGGGACACTGGTTGCAAACAGAAAATAGTTTGCCTCCTCAGATTTGTATAAGACTTTGAATTTCTTTGTTTATCACTGATGATGTTCACAGTGATGTACAGTACACCAAAACGGGGAATGTCCCAGCCCGAAAGACTTAGAGAAGCACAGAAGACAGGATGCTATGGGAAATCAAGGGAGAGATTATTTTAGAGATTTTTTTAATTATAACTCAGCTGTTGTGGACTTTGTGGAAGACGTGGGGTCTTCTGAAGTATTTAAGACAGTGTTTCCAAAACTAATTTGGCCATGGAACACTTTTGGGCTTGGAATATATTGTCGGAACACATCCATGCTGGTCCGGGGGCAGGGGGTTTCCATAAAAAAAAAAGCCACATGTATTGCTCAAAATTGATTTAAAAGAGTTTAAAGGAAAAATATTGCTAGCACCAAAATTTTTTAATGCAACATCTTTTTACGTTGTGTGGAACACCAGTGTTCCGTGGAACACAGTTTGGGAAACACTGACTTAAGAGATGAGGGTGGATTGGAGAACTGAGATGAATGGGAGAGGTGTTCCACACATGGGGAGCAGTGTGGGAAATCATATTAAGGAGAAAGGAACGAGAGATGGGAAGCCACGGTTTTACTGGCATTCATAATCTAAGAGGTGTGTTTTAATAGCTTTGCATGGGATGGGAGGAGAGGAATGCTGGTGCTGTTACTGAGAAAATCCCATGCATTTTGTAATAATGCAAGAATAGTGGAGAATTGTGTATGCTTATCTGTGGGTAATATTTGTGATGTTGAAGGGAATCCTCACCTATTCACAGTGCACTGGATGTTTTGCTGTTACTCAAGAAAGCGGGAAGCCTTTATGGGATTCTTAGTTAAATACAGAAATGGCTTGTGGAAGATTAATTCTTTGTTATAGTTAAGTACAGAAATACTTAAGTGGTTAGCTATGGTCTCCAATACTTCTGTGCTTGGATCTTGAGTCAGAGGTCATATAAAAAGTATGCTGGAGAATTGAAATTGTGAGCAGATAACAGCTGTGATTTCTGAGATCTTGGGTAGGTTGCTGAGATAACAAAACAAATATCTAGGATGACAAAGTACTTGGTGGTAATACAGAAAAATAACAAGTCACTCAAGCTAAGAGGGCAAACATGTTTTTCTGACCCCCTTCAATGGTCACAGTGACCTGTTAGATGCTAGATGGGGAGTAGAAAGGGAATGAATATGGGAACACATCTTCCTGATGGTAATATATATTAATCAGGCTATGAACCCCCAAATTATTTTAGGAGCAGATGATCCCAGGTGGTTTTTGGATTTATTTTCCAAGATGAAATAATCATTGCTTGGGAAGTTTATAGCTACACACACAGTAAGCAAAGAAATAAAAAATAGATAGTAAGAAATAATCCAATGCTACTCTAGTAGTTATATGGGGAAATGGCTGAACAGATTTAATTAGGCCCTTTCAATCTCTCTCCTGTGATTTGAAAGTCTTTGAATGCCATCCAGTCCTAACGGCTCATTAATGTTCAGTTTCCTACCTCGTTCAGTCACATTCTTCTAATGTTTCTATTTCTGACAGTGCATTTAACTTCCCAGCAATCTCGTTATCGTCATCATCAATCATCATCACCAACTTTCTCCCTTGTACTGCTTGTTGACTGACTGGATCCATGTCCTACTTCTAAACCTTAAAGTGTTTTAGCTAGATCCTCAGCCACTGTATAGTGGCGTAACTATGTGATCTATACCATCTGGCCATCGGATTCTTCTAGTGCTTTATACTTCCTCTTAGGGCAGTGGTCCCCAACCAGTAGATCGTGATCTACTTCTGAAGGGAAGTTGCCATTGAAACCTATAAGCATTATGCCATCTGCTGGAGAAAGGTTGGAGACCACTGTTTTAGGGTATGTCTGCACTGCAATTAATATCCCCTGACTGGCCCATGCCAGCAGACTCGGGCACCCGGGGTTTGGACTGAGTAGCTGTTTAATTGAAGTTTAAACGTTTGGTTCAGACTGGAGCCCAGGATCTGGGATCCACGAGGTGTGAGGGTACCAGAGCTCAGGCCTGAAAGTCTACACTGCAATTAAATAGCTCATTAGCCTGAGCCCTATGAGCCTGAGTCAGCTGGTGCGGGCCAGCCATGGGTTTTTAATTCCAGTGTAGATGTATCATTAACTCTCCTAAGGGCCTCAGTTTACAAGTTATCTGCTAAAGATTTTTCCTTTCTATGAGCAACACTTGAGCAGGATTTTCAATTTAATTTTTTTTTTCCTGAATCAGATCTTGTCCCTTCTCCATAGAGGGGGTCCCTGGTTTGTCCTGAAATCACCTGTTACCACTAATATTTTTTTCACTTTTTTTATGTTTTATATCTCTTCTCACTGGATTGCGTAAGGAAAATTCTTAGTACTGACTTTCTCTTTCTGTAATCCATTTAGCGCCACAGTCCTTCTGTCCTATCAATATTCCCTTCAAGGTTTCTGTCCTATCAATATTCCCTTCAAGGATTTTTGCTTCCACAGCAATATGCTTTTTAAACAAGGGAAGTTATCTCCTTTGTGCTTTGAGTCACTCCATGTTTTTTGCTATGTGTCTGGAATTAATATTAATTGTTCATATTGCACCAGAGATGCACTTAATGCTTTGCAGAAAAATAGGATAACGATCTTAGCAATTTAAAATCCAAGTACAACATTGTGAGATATTGGAGTGAGCAGACAGAGGACAGCAGGGATTCTAGTAAGAATTTTGCTTCTGAATCATTTTGTGACTTTAGAGAAGTGCCTCACTTACCTCATCCCCAAGATTGGTACAATAATGCTTACACAGCTTTGCTGAGCAATTTGATGAAAGGTACTGTGTAGGTTTTAGTCAGTTTAATAAAGACGTGTAAGAGAAATAAACACATTAGGCAGAGATTAAAGGATTGAGGCAGTGAATAAGGGAAAGGCAGGGGCTCATGTTATGTTAAAACTAAGAGGATACCTGAGTGAACAGTGTATTTGTACATTCCCTCTTTTATATTTTATTACCTATTGAGAAACTCTGCCATTTAAGAGAGAACCTTAATTTGTTAAGCCTTCTTTTTTGAAGATCACCTTACGCTTTTTATTCTGTCTGCTTGATCAGTTTCAGGACTTAATGATTTTTCTCCCTGTTCACCCATCTGCCTCATTCAGCTGTTATTTCCCTCATCAATCAGCTGAGATGGATGAGAGGGCAAATAACATTGGCAGTAACTGCTGGCCTTGTTGCCCCACTGGGACATGCAGCCTGAAAGATGACATTAAAAAGAAATACCTCATTGACTTTTTTTTTTTTTTTTAAAGTCATGAATTTTTAAGTGGAGAGTGTAGTAATCTGGGCAGATTCCCTCATGGAAAAATAGTCAGAATATGGGCATCCAGGAACATATGTCATTTAAGGAATGGATGGAAAATACTCTGAATTCGTAAAGGAAAGCTTCCAAGAGTGAGCTTACTGCATTCCTCTAGCACCCAACCTTGCATTGGCCTTCTTCCCCTCTTATTCTGGAACAACTATTTATCCTTCTCCAGCCATTATTTATTTGTCAAGGGATGGCAATAAATTCCTTGCTGCACAGGAGACAAAATGAAGCCATTCACTGCTTCAAAGACCGTACCATGTAATAGAGAAGATGGCATGTATTCGGAAGCCAAGAGGGAAGCTAATGTCAGAACATGGGTGTTTGGCAGGACAGCACTAAAGTTATGACCCACATAATGAATTTTTTTTGGGGGGGGGGGCATGAGTCATACCTACAGCTTAGGGCTCTGCCAGACATGTAGACCTGCAGTAAGGTAAGAGCATGAGTCCTCAAGTTCTGCTGACCTGAGCTCCCCGCCTTACCTGTAATCACCGCCCTATGCAGCAAAAAGTAGCCAATTGCTGCTACAGGCGGGAAGCAAAACTGTTTAAAAACCAACATTTTGGGCCAGCCAGGCAGGACGGTTCCTGACATCGCTGCCTGGCCTGATCAACCAGACGCTGACCTCCTCCGCTCACGAGTCCTCCCGAGCATACCACATGTAATTGCCGGCCCGAGAAACGAGTCTCTCTCTGCTCCTTTGCTATGCTGCTGCTTCTGCTGCTGGTGGAACTGGTATGAGTCTGCCCTGTAAACTTTCTCTAAAAGAAAAAAACTTTGCCTCCTTTTTGGCTGCTGTTTCGCCACTGCCTCCTCTGAGCCAAGCAAGCCCATGCTCCTTAAGAGTAGACTTGTCTTCTGCCTTCTGGCTGCTTAAACTACCGCTGTTCTCTATAAGTTTAAGAAATTGTCCACTTTAATTTGTAAGTTTGAGATTGTCTGTTTTAGTTTTGTGCTGTTCTAACTTGTAGTTTTAAGATTGCATGCCTCACTTGTAGAGTTACAGTTGTGCTGTGTCCTACAGTATTAAGTGTGCCCCGACTCATCTTTTGCTTCCCCTCTGCTCCCCAGACTCCCCACGTATGCCCTGACTCCCTGCTTCCCCACTTGCCCCTATTTCTTCTGTGTTGCTACCACGTGCTCAAGCCCCGCTGCTCCTGCGCTCCTGCTTGCTTCTATTCTTTTCTGTCACTGCCATCCACTGAGTTTTGCATTTTATCCCTTTCACTTATACTGTGTTAAGATATCTTTCTAAGCCACTGTGAGTGGGTTTGCTGCATTTTGCATCGTGCCTTTTGTTTCTGTATAGTGCTAAGATATCTTTCTAGGTCACTGTGAGTAAGTTTTTGTGTTTTACATTGCACCTTTCCCCAGTGTTAAGACATCCTCTTTAGGTTACTGTGACGGAGTTTGCTGAGTTATCCTGTACCCTCCCCCTATGCAAAGTGCCTGAAGTAAACTGTTCAGTCACTGTGATTTAGTTTACCACATTAAGTTGTTAGTTTAAAGACCCCTACTGATTCTCCCCCCTTATAAATAAAATCGTCTGTTTAAAACCCCGTTGTGAAAAAACTGACACACAATATACACACATATTTCATTACTAATTTTTGTATTCATTTGCATATTTTAATAAAGATTAGTTTGTACCCCACTGGTGTAGTAATTGCCCCCCAAGATCCTCAAAGTATCAAACCTGCTGGCAGGGTCAAACCATGGTAATAAATTTTGTGGAAGGGATATTAAACCTCATGCTCTAACTACTAGAGACCAGAATCTGATCTAATGTGTGTGACAGATTATCTCAGGGCTACCAACTGCGGGATTCTTAACCATACTCTGAAGCATGTAGTGCTGGCCACTGTTGCAGAGTGGATAATGGAATAGATGGACCTTTGGTCTGAACCCGTATTGTAAGTCCTATGCCTCTCTAAGCTACCCAAAGAGACTGGACTAATCCAAAGTCTGGCTGCATAGAGAATATGCTGCAAGGACCTCTCTTTTGACAAAGCTTTCCCACCTTGACTGTAAGTTTATTTTTATGCAAAAAGCAAACCTCTGTAATTCCCAAGCAGAGCCTCCTAGTTCCTGAGAAGACAGAAAAGTGCAGATTCTGTGACACCTCCTACAGATATCATCAGGCAGATCCTACTTCTCTGTGAAGTATTGAGATACTGTGATGTAGGTGCCATGGGAAACCTTAAGACAAATGCCAATCGGAAGAGATGGGCTCTCTATACAGTGGGTGAATATGGAGAGACTGAGACTGATGCTACTTCACTTTGATTTACTTGGCCTAATGCACTGACAAGCCCCAGTGGCTGGAGCTGAAGGTAGAGAAATTGACTGGAAATAATGGGTAGGTTTTTAACAATCAAGTTTAACCACTGGACATAACAGATTCTCCATCGCTCAGAATGTTTAAAT
>ML685874.1:9931680-9972727 GCA_007922175.1 Pelusios castaneus | reverse complement strand
GTTACAGAGTGGTAGGAGATTAAATGCAGGGGAGTGTATGACATAGCGACCTGATGCTATGTCATACACTCCCCTGCATTTAATTTCCTACCACTCTGTAACTTTCCTATCTTCAAAGCGTCTGACGAAGTGGGATTTTCTCCCACGAAAGCTCATGCGATAAATAAATCTGTTAGTCTTTAAAAGTGCCACAGGACTCTGTTGTCTTTCTACAATAGACTAACACGGCTACCCCTTTGATATTTTAATTGGTGTGAGTCTGGGGAAATTCCCCAGACTGAATGTCTATCCAGCCATTGTCCCCTTAATGGCCCATTAAGGAAGCTCCCCAGTATAATGGGCTGAAGAAGAAAACCTGTTGAGCCACTAGGACGTAAACATGTGACTCAACTCCAATTTGATTGGAGAGAACTGCACCCAGCATGGAGAAGGCCAGAGGTGATAAAAGGCAGCAGCCCCGACTCCATCTTGCTCTCAAATCCCCAGTCTACAGCCAACACCCATCTCTGGAACTATTCCTCTGAGACTGAACAAAGGATTGAGGCCCACCCTGGTGCTGGGTGTTTACCAGAGGAACAAGCCTGCAAACTCCAGAGGAACAAGCCTGCAAACTGCTTTACGTGAACTTTAAATCATTTGTATGTATGTGATTCACTTTGACCCTTTAACATCCCTATATTTTGCTTCTTTTCTTCTTATATTAAACCTTTAGTTGTAGTTGCTAAAGGATTGGCTACCAATGTGGTATTTTGGGTAAGATCCAAACCTATATTGTTCTGTGTGCTGTGGCTGGCCCTTTGGGGTCAGGAGAACCTATATCTTTAAGGGACCGTGCGGCTAGGTGGGAGCCAGAGGAGCTGGAGTGCAATAAAGGGAGCCTGTTTCTATTTTGGGCAGATTTCTTGGTACCCAGTGTGGGGAACCAGAAGCCTGTTTGTGACTGATAGGGAGACTGGTTTAAGTACCATCCATCAGTGTGTGGGGAGTTTGGCTCCCGGTTTTGCAGCTTGCCCTGATTTTTGCACATCCAGGAGGGTATCCCAGGAGGCCCCGGTCACAGTAATCTTCTCTGCCTCCTTCCTCCCAATCTCTTGATTTAATTCAGGCAAGAACTGTGAAGAAATACAAAAGCCAAGTTTGTCTCCTTAACTAGAATCATAGGCTATGTCTACACTTAACTTAATTTGAACTAGAAAAAATTAGTTCGAACTAAGCAAGTGCCGTTCATGGCACTTGCTTAGTTCGAATTAGTGATTTACATGGATTTCAATGGCCGGTTAGTTCTAACTAAGCAATTAGTTCGAATTAACATGACCACACTGGTTAATTCGAACTAACTAGTTCAAATTAACCCTTAGTTTGAATACCCTATTTGAAGTTATTAGTTCGAATTAAGGAAGCCCTTAATTTGAACTAATGAAAGCCTAGTGTAGCCCTGGCTTTAGTTAGTTCGAATTAAGCTTCCTTAATTCGAACTAACTTGCCAGTGTAGACATAGCCATAGAGTGTAAGACTAAAAGAGGCCCCCCCAAATTGTCTCGTCTGATCTCCTGTTTGTCACAGGCCATCAGCACTTCCCAGCACCCATACTAAACCCAGCAACTGAAATGAAAGTGCCACAGGACTTTGTTGTTTTTCTGCACTAGACTAACACAGCTACCCCTTTGGAACAAAATATTACAGTCCACCGGAGACTAGATTATTATGTCTCCCTGTTCCCTTATGATGAATGGACACAGCTGTAATGACTTCTTTTTAAAGTTTATTTGTGCTTGTTGTCTGGCATTAAAAAATTCTCAGGTCATCATTCCTTTTCTGAATGGGTGGGCTTGACCAAGCATTTCTAGGACCTGAATGGTGATACCACACCCTGAAGAAACAATAGCTGCACCTTACCCTGTCCTCCAATTGATGAGAGGAAAGAGAAGGTCAGTTTTAGCTGTGGGGACCAAGACACCTTTGTGCGGGGTGCTGTACAAACACAGAACCAAGAAATTGAATATTTATGCAACTAATATATAAAAATGTTCTTCATTCCTTTGGAGGAATCTCTCCCAAATTTTCACAGTAAATATGCTTCCAGGTTCATAAATGTTTTTTTTAAAGCATATAAAGATTCTTTATTTAGCTTAGTTTCATATAGATTTAATTTGGTGTGTTATTGCCTTTTTAAAATGAAACTTGCCAGTAGGTCAGCCTGTCTTCACAACAATAGAACAACACCTGAATGACAACTGATCCGTAGTTGGAATATATATAACCTTTAATTTACGCAGAGATGAAACCAGCTCTCAGGGAGAATGGAAATCAATAGTGACTTCCATGCCATTCTCTGGATGGAATATTAACTCCCCAGCTCCATAGTAATTAAAGTTTATTGAGAGATTATAAACCAATAGTGCTTATAATATAAAAAGGATCAGTTTTCTGCATCTAGTTGACTTGATATGAATGCAGATGATGAACAGACAGCTTTTCTTAAAGAGATTTTTTTTATTCACAGCAATGAAGCCTGGAGTGGGCAATGCTACCGTTTATTTCTCTTGAAGTAGGGTTAGGAGTCCCAGTCATGGACCAGAATCCTTTTGCTATGTGCTGTTAGGTCCCTGCCTCAAAGAGCTTATTGTGTCATTAATCACACTTGTAGTGATTTTTTTTTTTTTTAAACAGGAGAAATGCATTTAATCTGGAAGGTTCATTTAAACAAATATTTTTGGTGACCAACATTTTGTGATCTAAAACCAGTTCCATTTAGGAGGATAAATAAAATATATACATAAATGTTTTTGAAAATGTTGCACTGCGGTTGTTTCAGTCTTACTACATGGAAACTAAGGCAGGTCAGATCCTCAACAGAAGCCTCGGTTCCCATTACTTGGTAAAGGAGTTTACCTTAAACCTACAGAGTTGCTGCCCGCCAGGCTTACCCTAAAAGGGTTTGCCTGTCTAGCAGTGGTGGTTAGGGGTGGGACATTTTTGCATCAGTGGAAGTTCTAGCGTTGATGCATTTATACTGGCAAAAAAAGTGCTTTTCCCAGTATAGACCTGGCCATAGCATAATTACAGCATCATTCTATTACTGTGTATTAGAAACAGCTTGAGGTACCCTGAGAATGTTGTTCCTTTTGCGGTTGAGGTTAGCTAGCCATGTAATAAGCTGCTTCCACTCTTGCTGGTTCCCTTGTTGAGTGCTTTGCTCTGGTACCGCACAGAGGGGGGAACAGGCGCCAGTGAAATACATTTCCATCATAATAAGCACCTTTTCTCCAAAACTTGTCACACCATGAAATATAATTAGAACTGAGCAAACACCCACGGTTGCTGCAGACAATTTTATGTAGTGAGGTTTATGATGATTCATGTTAGTGGAATAGACAATGTTGTCTGTTGAGAACATCGAGACACTGTTACTGAACAAACGTACATTTTACAAGTCAAAACTTCATTGTAACATTAAGATTCTGCCTCAGTCCTTGAATACAATGACGAATCCCATATTGCAGCCTCTACTGTTTTCTCTAACCTGGGCCTGGCTGGATCCCCAGGTTAAAGTGGCGTAGAGTCTCTAAGCTGCTCTGCTCTATGCCCAAAGCCCCGATTCCACAAGTGCAGATCACAGGAACACGCTGGCTGTTCCCCCATTTTTCAGCCACTCCTCTTTTTGGGGGCTGGGAGATGATAGATTGGGAGCCACTTTTGCAATCTCACACATCTGAAGGATTCCCCTTGGCAGCGGGTGAAGGGAGGCTCCTCTATTAGTCAGGTCCACCAGGTTTAGGGTCATTTTGCCCTAGTTCAAATTTCAAAATTTTGATTTAAAAGAAAAAGTGAGACTTTAAAAGCAGCGTTTCCCCCTTTTTGACATCTCTAGGTGTATTCCATTTAGAAAAAAGGCAGACAGAGCTTCAAAAACCAAGTAAAATTGTACGCTTTGCCATTTCCTAGCATGAAAACAGAACATTCTATACAAGTGGAATTAAAAAAAAAAATCTTTTTAATCATATATATTCAGACTGACGGGGTCAAATCTGAAACAGTTCAATTTGAAGACCATAACGCTGTGCCGAAGAAAACTTCCCTAGAGGAGTGCTATCAAGCTTGTAGCTAGAATATTTATTCTAAAAGGAACATTGCGTGGCTTGTTGCATCTGTCAGATTTTTAAAATGTATGTGCAAGGAGAGAGGAGAACATTGATAGGATTTCACTGAGTTTCCAAATAGCTGCAGCAAAGGGCAGGTTCGTGTTGTTTACTGTCCCTTTAAAATACATGATAGAATAAGTCCCTAGGCATGGACCCCATTAGCATAGTGAAGAGCAGCAGCCATAGCCATCTCTGTATGAGATCCATACCTGGGGCCCTGTCCTGAGGTGAGGTGTCTACACATGAGAACAGTGATGGTGCATGCTCAGCTGCACATAGAGCAGTGAGTCCAGTCATTGGGGGTCACTCACCAGGCATGTGGGACACCCCCACTCAGTTCCTCCCTCCTGCATGACCAGAAGTAAGTGCAGCACACTTGGAATTGTGTGTGCTTTAAAAATAGAGCCCTACAAACTCCCGGGTATCTGCAGGTATCCACACCCGCAGATGTGATGATGGTATCTGTGAACCATTTCTTGCAGATCAACATATTTGTATCTGTGCAGGGCTCTATCTAAAGGACAGAGCGGTAATGGGGTTGGTGCAAGCTGTGTGTGTTTGAGGGCATTTTTCTGCTTAGTTAATAAAACTCCTGTTAAAACTATCGCTGTTCCGGCAGCGTAACATTTAGTGAGTACAGGCTGAACTGCAATGATCTGGGCCCTAGTCTACACTACGTATTTACTTTGGTGTAAATACATCACCCAGGGGTGTGAATAATGTACACGCCTGACCATTTCAGTTATATCCACTTAAGTGCCCGTGTAGACAGCACTGTGTTGGCAGAGGAGCTTCTCTTACCGACATAGCTACTGCTCCCCGTGGAGCGGAGGTGGATTAATTTAAGGCCATGTCTACCCTACAAAGTTTACAGCAGCACAGCTGTACCCATGCAGCTACACCAGTGTAAAATCACTTGTGTAGTCTCTCTAGGTGTGTCTGCACTTGTGAATTAAGTCGACTTCAGCCTGCTTAAATCGACTTAATTTAATCTGCGTCTACATTACAATTTCCTTAAATTGACTTAAGCTGCTGCTTAAGTCGACTTAAGGAAATTTTAAGTCGACTTTATTAAACCTACTTTAAAGTTGATTTTATTGGCTAACTCGACTTTATTAAGTTGCCTTAGCCAGTGTAGACGCAGATTAGCCCTAAATCGACTTTAAGTCGACTTAAAGGGCCCCAGGGCTCCCCCACTGACCTCCCTGCCAGGATGGCTGGCACAGCCAGAACCTGGCGTGCCCACCCACAGGGCAGGACACAGCCCTGCCCACCCCACTCCTATACCCTACCGCTGTCCCTGTCCTGCTCAGCCCACATTGTACCATGGTACAATGGGGCAAATGCTGAGCCCCCTGGCACTTTGGAAGGGGTGACCCCCCCTGCCACCATGGACCAGTCCCAGGTCCACCTAGCCCCTACAAGTCAACTTAGGTGTCCAGTGTGGATGCTCTAACTCAATTTGGCAAGGTCCACTTTAAGTCGACTTAATTTTATAGAGTAGATATGCTAGGTTGACTTAACAAAGTCGACTTAAAGTCGACTTTAAGTTGATTTAGCAAAGTCGACTTATTTTGACGAGTGTAGACATAGCCTCTATGCCAACGGGAGATTGCTCATCCAGTGAGAGAATAAAAGCACCTCAGCGAGTGGCGGTCACTATGGTGGGTGGGAGAAGTTCTCCTGCCAACGTAAAGCTGTACATGCTCTCACTTATGCTGGAGAAATTTATGTAGCTCAAAGGGGTGATTTTCAACACCTCTGAGCAACACCAGCATTGCCGACAAAAGAGGTTGCATAAACAGGGGCTAAGCCAATGGGAGAAGTGCTCTTTCATCAGCTTAACACGTCTTAATTAAGGCACTACAGGGGGGCAGCTATGTCAGCTGCACTGTGCAGCATTTTAAGTGTACATCTGCCCTGAGAGATGCACTGTGATGTTCTGCTCCTGCAGTCTGGACTGGTGCGCCACCCCACTTGTCCACTCCAGGGCCCCAACTTACCACGCCTTGCTGTATGAACCCCACCCCTGTGTCAGCTAACGCCCAGCCTCCTGCATGTAATCAGTTTCTCACCTGGTGGAAGAGTGCTCTCACTAGCCACTTGTGGGGTAGGCCCCCAGCAAACACCCCTCATCCCAGATGTAACCTTGGGAACTACCATCTTGCAGGGTTCAATGCTGCCCACTATACCCTGCAAGCTTGTTTACACTTGTCTGTTAATTTATCAAAGAAATTGATATGCACCAGCTGTCACTCTCAGTGAGGCCTCTGCGCACACACTCATTCCATACTGCACTGCTTTAGATAAAGCACACATACTTTTATTGACTACAGAAGGAGTGTTTTAAGTGATTATATTAAATATAAATTATATATTATATTATTTAAGTGATTATATTAAATATTATAAATTATATTATATACATTAGAAACATAAGATCAACTGATTATTCAGTCAAGGGGTTAATCGCAATCAAATAAAAGAAAACCCTTATTCTAACCTAAAATCCCAGTCCTAGTCTGTAGTTCAGTTTACTGCCCAGGTTGGCTGCAGTGTTGTTTTGCAGCCAAACTCCCGCCTCCCCCAGTGAGTAGGTGCTAGTGCTTGATGTTGCTTAGAAGATGTCCCTGCTGGCAGCATGTTGTCCCCCATAGTATCAGCCTATGGTCCTGTACCAGACTAAACAGCACCTTCAAGCAGGGTGGAGCTGATGGTGCTGCTAAAGGAACAGGGGGGAAGAGTAGCCTGATGTGGGTCGCACTCCTCTGCACTCCCCTTGTTTGTCCGTCCTTGGTAGCGGGTAGCAACCACTCTTGGACTACTGTTTCTTGTGCTTCTTTCTCAGTACTGGGGTGAGGGAACAATGTGGTGCCGGTTGAGCACTTTGCACTGAAGCCAAGGAGCTCGGTCCCAAATCCACCTGTCTTGGTTGGCTTCTGATGTCTGTCTAAGTGTCACTTCCATCAGGATAGCCCTTAGTCTAGCCTCCCTGTCCTTGTTTGAACAAGACTCGAAATAGCGGCAGATTTGACAACACTTTTGTACGTAAGCTTCTCACAGGCACTTCAGATAGGTAGAGTGTGGATTGCTCATTGGCACACGCTTGCTGCAGAATTTGCAGGGTTTGAATCCTGGGACCAGATCCTGACCCCAGGGGTGAAAGAAGCCCCATTTAAGCCAAGAGAGGGGGGTCTAACTATATACACTAGTACTATGTACACTTCTACTAGAAATTAAAACTGAAGACAGCTAAACTGGAGAATAACAGGAAGACCACTGAATGAATACCTTGCTAAAGCAACAGAAGCTGTTTCAGTGACCATCATGCATAGTGAGAAGGAACTATGAGGATGGAGGGCCTCTTATACGTGCATGTGAGCACATGGCACCAGAGGGCGCTAGAGCTGGCCCGACGGACACCGCTGAAAGAAAAATCTCCAGTGATGGTGCTTGTGGCAAGCGCACACCTAACATAGGCTATGTCTGCACTTAGGGATTTAGGTCGACTTAAATAAGTCGACTTTAATAAGTCGACTTTAAGTCGACCTTATTAAGTTGACTTGGAGAGTCCATACAGGACTCCTAAGTCAACTTAAAGTGGGCCTTACTAACTTGACTTAGAGAGTCTATACTAGACTCTCTAAGTCGACTAGTTAGGTCCAGGGAGAGCCAGCCCCACATGGGGCTGGCTCTCCCTGAGGCAGCAAGCACCGGAGCGGTCCGGGGAGCTCCCTTCTGCCCCGGACCGCTTGGGTCCCTTCTGGTCGGGACTGCTCAGGTTCCGGGTAGAAGGGAGCCTGTCTAGCCAGGACCGAGTGGTCCCAGGGAGAAGGAAGCCGGCGGCTCCCCTCTGCCTGAGACCCCTGCGGGTCCCGGCAAAAAGGGAGCCACCGCTTCCTTCTTGCCGGGACCCGCAGTCATCATTTAGGAGATACAGGGAAAAAATTCTCTGAGCCTGTGAAAGGTGCATCCTTCTTGCTCTGAAGAGCAGGAGCTGCTGGTAGTTTGATGTAAATGAGGGAACTTCTTAGGCAAATATTGTAACTTGCTATAATTAAGTTTTAGTAACTAGAATGAGTGTTTGGATTTCTTTTGTTAGTAACCATACCTGTCTCTTTTTCTCTTGCTTTGTGACACTGAAATCTCTGTTCTTTGTTAATACAGTTATTCTTAGTTTTACTCTAAACCAATTTAGTGCTGTCTTATTGAAATAGAGTGTGCATATTCAGCTAGAGTAACAGGCTGATGTGTAGTCTGTCTCTTTGGAGGAAATAAAAAATTGGTTATTCTTGATAATTTCTGTGAGTGGCCAGTAAGAGGTATTGGACACTTCAGAACATTGTCTCTGGGAGAAACTTGGGAATTAGAGTTCGCTGTCTGTTACCTGCAGAGCAAGGTTCAGGCTGGCATCATTTCGAAGAATTTGTTGGTGAAGTGGACAGAGTGGTGTGGCAGGGCCCTGATAAACAGCTTAATCTCCAGAAAATTTCACTCTTGTTAAGTCAGTTCTGGGTGACATGAGCAGAATGTCACAGCTGCAATCAAGTCACCACTTAATTGTCTGTTCGTTAAGCTAAATAGATTGAGGTCCTTGAGTCAATCACTGTTAGGCATGATTTCTAGTCCATTAATCATTCTTATGGCGCTTAGAATTATAGAAGATTAGAGTTAGAAGGGACTTCAGGGGGTCATCTAGTTCAATCCCCTCCTCAAAGTAGGACCAACCCCAACTAAATCATCCCAACCAGGGCTTTGTCAAGCCACACCTTAAAAACCACCAAGGATGGAGATTCCATCACCTCCTTAGGTAGCTCATTCTAGTGCCTTCCCAGTGAATTTTTTTTTCTAATATCCAACCTAGACCTCCCCCACTGCAACTTGAGACCATTACTCCTTGTTTTTTCATCTTCCATCACTGAGAACAGCCCAACTCTATCCTGTTTGGAACCCACCTTCAGTTAGTTGAAGGCTGCTATCAAATTCCCCCTCACTCTTCTGCAGACTGAATAAACCCAGTTTCTTCAGCTTCTCCTCATAAGTCATGTGCCCCAATTGCCTAATCGTTTTCATTGGCCTCTGCTGAACTATCGCAAATTTGTCCACATTCTATAGATGATCGTACTGATCCCTTCTGACCTTAAAGTTTATGAGTCTATGAGACCTTCTTGGCAACAAGAACATACTGTTGATTCATATCCAGCTTCTTCTCCATTGTAACCCCCAGGTCCTTTTCTCTAGAACTGCTGCTTAGCTAGTCAGTCCCCCATCTGTAGCAGTGCACAGGATATTCCATCCTAAATGCAGGACTCTGCACTTTTCCTTGTTGAATCTCATCAGGGGTTTTTTTTGGCCCAATCCTTCAATCATCTAGGTCACTCAGTATCCTATCCCTATCCTCCAGTGTAGCTAATACTCCCCGCAGCTTATTATCATTTGCAAACTTGCTGAGGATGCAATCCACCCATCTTCCCGATCACTAATAAAGATGTTGAACAAAACCGACTCCAGGACTGACCCCTCAGACACGCTGCTTGATGGCAGCTGCAAACTACACATCAAGTCATTGAGCACTAGCCAGCTTTCTATCCACCTTATAGTCCATTCATCCAGCCCATTCTTCTTTAACTTTCTGGCAAGAATGTTAAGAAAGATCATATAAAAAGCTTTGCTAAGGTCAAGGTACATCCAGTCCAACACTTTCCTCATATCCACAGAGCCATTCGTCTCATCATAGGAGACAATCAGGTTTTCCTTGGTAAATCCATGTAGACTGTTCCTGATCACCTTTCTCTCTTCCAAGTGCCTCAAACTGGATTCCATGAAGACCTGCTCCATGATTTTTCCAGGGGTTGAGGTGAGACTGACAAGTCTGTAATTTCCCAGTTCCTACTCCTTCCCTTTTTTGAAGATGGACACTATATTTGCCTTTTTCCAGTCATCCAGGACCTCTCACAATCACCAAGCATTTTCAAAGATAATGGCCGATGGCTCTGGAATCACATCAGTCAACGCCCTCAGCATCCTTGGATGCATTTCATCCAGTCCCAAGGGCTTGTGTATGTAGGCACCCTGTACTTGAGGGGCCCCTCAATTTAATTAGGAGACTACGCCTCCCATCATGCCTTGGGGAAAAAGGGAGGAGACCCTATGACTCTCCTCCAGGGAGACAGAACAGCATGGTGGACTCCATCTGGGGAGTGAGAGCATGGTGCATGCTGGAACCTGCTGGTGACTGCTCCTGGGGGTTCCAAGACTGCTGCTGAAAGCCTGCAAGAGGTTGTTTGAACAAGGAGCACACTCTCAGTTCTATTTGTTTTATTTCAATAAGTAGTCCAAACAAATCCAGTGGGATTGCTAACATTATAAAGATGGGTGGAATTTTTACACTATTATTTCCTAACTTTCTCCATAGAAACTGTTTCTGTCTTCTGCCTTTTTTTAAAAAAGGGTCTCTTTTTGAAATTTGTCATGGGTGTCTAGTTCTTATTCCATCTTCTCTTTCCTGTATAAGGAATAAGACTAAAAAAAAAATCTTATCTATACTGTGCTTACTGTTCGTAGTTCAACCACATTCACTGCTCGAACAAAACCATGTGTGTGTTACCTAGGACGAAGTCAAATTAAGACTTTTATGCTCCAAAATGAGCAGTTCTGTGCCTTAGGATATGCAGGGAGGGCACAAATCTTGCAAACCACTGAGGTTTCCAATGATTTTCTGTAAAGCAGCACATAAGTAGCTGAATACATCTCTTTTAATCAAGTGTAGAGTGAGGTTGATGTTTGAGCAGCTTAGAGAGGTGATTTTTCAGTGGACTTTTGTTAGTGTTAAATAGTGTCTTTTAAAGAGCAGTTTATGGCTCACATGTTGATTGAAGCTCTTGCTTAGAGTTTCAGGGCTTTCAGCCAAACCCACCGATACAATGATCAATTAGAAAAGCTCTTTATAAAAAAACAAGGAGCCCTGTGGCACTTTTAAAGACTAACAAATGTATTTATCACATGAGTTTTCATGGGCGAAAATCCCATTTCATGAGGTGCTTTGAAGATGGGGAACTTACAGAATGGGAGGAAAATAAATGCAGGGAAGTGTAGGTCATAGGATCAGGTCAGGCTGTAACAGCAAATCAAAGTGGATGTTAAGATTCAAACACTGGGGAACAGCATATAGAGGAAGGTGAGGTCAAATCACCTGTTGTAATGAGAAAAAAAATCTGTAGTCCCTGTTTAACCCTAAGGCAACGAAGTCAAATTTACATATGAATTCGAGTTCTGCAGTTTCCCTTTGAAGCTGTGATTTGTTATTCATTTGTTTGAGCACAGCTATTAACAAGTCATCAATGAAAAGAGCAGGGAGATTGACATGTTCCCCTATTAGTTTTTGAATGGTGTTATTTCTGATGTCAGACTTGTGTCCATTTATTTTTTTGCATAGAGACTGTCCTGTTTGTCCAAAATATAAGGCAGGGGGCATTTCTGGCACATGATGCATAAATCACATTGGTGGTTGAGCAGGTGAAAGAGCCCTTGATGGAGAAGCTGGCCTGATTAGGTCCTGTAATGGTGTCTTTTGTGTAGATATGGGAGCAAAGTTGGCAACATGGTTTATTGCAGAGATATGTGCCTACTTTCATGTTTCTATTGTTAGATATGTAGTTGCTGGTGAGTATCTGTTTAAGATTGGGGGGCTATCTGTAAGCGAGGAGAGGTCTGTCTCTTGAGAGAGTGAGGGATCGATCATCTTGTAGAATAGGCTGAAGATCCTTGCTGATTGACAGAGCTAGATGGGTTCCCAGAAGTCAACTACTACAGGAGAAGCCCAAGAATGCCACTGGTCATCACCTACAACCCCCAAGTCAGACCTCTACAGCACATCATCAAGGATCTTCAGAAATCATAACAAATCACAGAAAGAGAAATTGCAGAACTGGAATTCATATGTAAATTTGACTCCATTGCCTCGGGATTAAACAGGGACTACAGATTTTTTTCTCATTTACAGCAGGTGATTTGACCTCACCTTCTTCTATATGCTGTTCCCTAGTGTTTGACTCTTAACAATCGCTCTGATTTGCTGTTACAGCCTGACCTGATCCTATGGCTTACACTTCCCTGCATTTATTTTCCTCCCATTCTGTAAGTCCCCCATCTTCAAAGTGTCTGATGAAGTGGGATTTTCTCCCATGAAAGCTCATGCGATAAATTAATTTGTTAGTCTTTAAAAGTGCCACAGGACTCCTTGTTTGTTTTGCTGAACCAGACTAACATGGCTACCCCTCTGGAACTTGTCTTTATGAACAGGCACACATAGAAAGTAATTTATAGAGTAGTTTGGTCACCAATTAATAAGCTTTTACCTTTTTTATTATTTTATCAAGAGGGGTCTCAATTTATATGGATATTTTCACTCACTGTCAAACTAACAAAAGGAATTTCTATGAAATGCACACATGTAGCACTTAATTCAGTTTTGTCAAAATTATGTTGCATTTGGATGTGAATGAAATTCTTTTTCTTCTTCTTCTTCTTTTGTATGGCTGGTATACAGCAGCCACTACAATTTCACCTGACGTTGATTGAGACAGATGATAGCTACTTCAGGAATGACAGAATTTATTGCAGTGACGCCTCCTTCACCTTTATAAATTGGGCAGTTGGTGGTGATATATTTGATGGCCTGTTGTGGGGAGCCACAATCACACACCAGGAATCCTTGATTTTCTATTTATGCATTAAATGAGATGAATGAATGAGATGTATGGATATGACTTCGAGAAACAGTGATGTTAGTAAACATAGTGCAGTATGGAAGAAAACCATTTGCTAATAAATAGATTCTTGATACTTTATTATTAGTACTTGGATTGGCATTTTCATTTCTCCTCTGCGAATTCAGAGCTCATAAACATGCCATTCTGACAGTCCTGGACAGCGAAGTCCTCACTTTATCCATATTAGCTACTGCACAGGCTGCAGCTGTACAAGTTTCTCTATCAGTGTTTTTCAGACCAGGATTAGATTAAATACATTTTTAATTATTTGTTTTGTCTCTCTGCATTCAGTCCTGCTGATACTCTGAATAAAGGTGCCAACTGTGAAGGAAATTTTGGATTGGACCACCATGAACTAGAGCGAAACCACCAACTCATTTCACTTAACAGTGGGTAGACTGTAAAAGCTTTCAGTCATCTGTATTATTTTTTTTTGCATTACCACATAGTGCCTAGGATCTCTAGTCGTGGACCCAGTAGCCCATTGTGCTAGATGCTGTATAAACACACAATGAAAGATGGTCCTTGCCCCAAATAACTTATAGTCTAAGAGTAACTAATAAGTTCAAATTTGAACCACTATTCTTTCCTAGAGCTGAAAGGCTCCACAAGCCATTCTCTACCATTTACCCTCAGCAAGTCAGTTTCTCAAAAGCTGCAGTTGTATTTGTATTGAGAGAATTGTTTTTCACTTATAATTGCAGTCTGTTCAGATTTTAATATGCCTTCATACAAAGTACTTTCTTCTCTTTGCTGGTGCCTATGCAGGTGGGAGAAGAGACTAATATTAACCTTTTCTCCTTAATATAGTTGGTCTTCATCATGGTTGATAACTCTAACTGTTATTAATTCGAACTAACTTTTCCTTAAATCGACTTAAGGAGCAGCTTAAGTCCACGGAAGGAAAGCCCAGTGTAGACGCGGAGTATTTTAAGTCAACTTAATCCTCCTTAAGTCGACTTAATTTGTAAGTGTAGATGCACCCATAGAATGTAAGGGCAGAAAGGATCACTAGATCCTCTGATTTCCTGTATATAATAGGCCATTAAATTTAATGCAATCAACCCTGCATTGAGCCTAATAACTGTGGATGACCAAGGCATGTCTTATAGAAGAGCATCCAGTGTTGATCTGAAAACATCTAAAGATGGAGAATGCGCCATTTCCCTTGGTAATTTGTTCCATTGGTTAATAACCTTCACTTTTAAGCATATGTGCCTAGTTTCTAAACTGAATTTGTCTGGCTTTAACTTCCAGTCACAGATTCTTGCTTTTTTCCGCTAGTGTCCCTAGTATTATCTCCCCTCAAAAGTTCTTACACGCTGTAATAAAGTCACTTCTCAAGCTGTTTTTTTCTTTCCGGAAGCTAAATAGATTGAGATCCTTCAGTCTCTCACTGTGCAGCATTTTCTCTCATTTTTATGGCTGTTTTCTGCACCCTCTCCAATTTTTCAATATCATTTAAAAATTGTGGAGGCAAAAACTGGAGACAGTAATCTAGTATTGGTCACACCAATGTCATATAAAAAGGTAAAATCACTTCCCTACTCCTATTCATTGCTCCTCTGCATATACTTCCAAAGATTGCATTGATCCTTTTCCCGAGAGCATCACACTAGGTGCTCATGTTGTGTTGTCTACTATAACCCCTCAGGTTGCTTTTCAGTGTACAGTGCCCCGTTCTGTACGTTGTTGTTCCTCGATGTATAGTTTTGCATTTCACTGTATTAAAACACATTTTGTTTGAATAGGCTCAAGTGATTCGGATCAGTCTGTATGATTAGCCTGTCCTCATCATTATTAATTACTCCACCAATCTTTGCACCCTCTTCAAATTTTATCAGCAGTGATTTTATATTTACTTCCAGATCACTGACTGGCCTTGTACAGATCCCTGCAAACTCGCTTAGAAACAGCCCCATTCAATGATAATTTCCCATTGACAATGACTTTTTTGAGATCTGTCAACTAGCTCGTTCTTAATCTATTTAACATGTACTCTGTTGTTATTGTATAGCTCTAATTGTTTAATCAGAATGTCATGTGCTACTAAATCAAATCACTTAAAAATCTAAATGAACTATATCGATGGTTACCTGGATCAACCAAAGTCATAATCTGATCAAAGAATTAAAGCAGATTTGTTTAACTCCTCCCATTTTCCATAAAACCAAATTGACTAGGATTAACTTTATTCCTATCCTATAATTTTTTATTAATTGAATCCCATATCAGCGTTTCTATATTTTGCTTGGACTGATGTTAGGCTAAGCCTACCATTACCCTGTGTGATGCATGGGGGAGTCTATATATGATATGAATTCCAGTTGATGTTATGAAGCTATTGCCATGAAAAATTGCTATATCGTGAATGCCCCTCTTTGGCTATGTCTACACTTGTTAAATTAAATCAACTTGACAAGGTCGACTTTAAATCGACCTTGTTAAGTCAACTTAGTGCGTCTACACTGTATATTTAGGTCAACTTAAAGTTGACCTTGTTAAGTCGACCTAGAGCATCTACACTAGATGCTTAAGTCGACTGGCAGAGGCTAGTTTGACCTAGGAGTGGTGCATTGTGGGAAGTGTGGCATGTGGCACCCGAGAAGTGCCCCCTCCCCCGGCCACTCCCATAAAAGAGGAAGTGAGCTAAGCACCTTCCCCATTGTGCCTGGCAACATGGAGGCTGAGCAGGTCATGGACCAGACTCTTCTCTTGTGCTTTGCCAGGCAGCTGTGTGACACCTGCCAGCTATTGCTAAGGCTGCTTGTGCTTTGGAGCAGGCTTCGCTGGCAAGCCACCAGCATGGAGGCCGATGACAGCCTGCCCCCGCCTTGCTGTCCCAGCGAGCTGCTGCGCTCACCGAAGTGGGCTCCGTGCCTCGTCACCTCTGGGCATGTGCATCCAGCAGCAACTAGTGGGTGCGGATTGTCTTGACTACCTAGGATGATGACCTGTGGATGCAGAACTTTAGGATGAGCAAGCGGACCTTCCTCGAGCTGGTCCATGAGCTCACCCCGGTTCTGTAGTGCATGGACAACCGACTTCAACCTGCCCTGCCCATAGACAAACGAGAGGCCTTATGGAAGCTGGCAACCCTGGACTCCTACTGCTCCGTGGCCCAGCAGTTTGGCATCGGGAAGGCCACCGAGGGGACTGCCCTCATGCAGGTGTGCAGGGCAATCAACCGGGTCCTGCTAGCCTGCCTCATCACCTCGGGCAACCTGCACAACCACCTCACTGGCCTCGCCGGACTCGGCTTCCCCAGCAACGGGGGCATTGTGGATGCCACCCACATCCCCATCTGAGCCCAAGAACACCACGCCAGGGACTATGTCAACCGCAAGGGGTACTACTCTGTGGGTCTGCAGGCCCTCGTGGACCATCGCGGGATCTTCCAGAAAATCTATGTGGGTTGGCTGGGGAAGGCGCACGACGCACGGATCCTGAGCAACTCTGCCCTGTACAGGCGCATGCAGGTGCACCACCTTCTTCCCTGACCACACCATAACCATCCACCACTATTTTGGAAATTGACTGATAGTTGGCTGACTGTGGTGGATATACAAGTGGCCTAAGAGGGGAGAGTACATGGGGTGGGTTCTGAGTTATTACAGAGAATTGTTTCTTGGGTAACTGGCTGTTGAGACTTGCCCACATGCTCAGGGTTTAACTGATTGCCATATTTGGGGTCGGGAAGGAATTTTCCCCCAGGGCTGATTGGCCTGGACTCTGGGGTTTTTCGCCTTCCTCTGTAGCACAGGGCATGGCTCACCTACTGGTGAATTCTCTGTATCTTAAAGTCCTTAAATCATGATTTAAGGAGGTAAATAACTCAGTCATAGGTTGGTGGCCTATTGCTGGAGTGGGTGGGTGAGGTCTTGAGGCCTGCATTTTGCAGGAGGTCAGACTAGATGATTGTACTGTGGTCCCTTCTGACCTTAAAGTCTATGGCTATGTCTACACTGGGAAATTTAAGTCGACTAAGTGTGTCCACACTTAAAAATAAAGTCAACTTAAAGGGGAATTTAAAAAGTCGACCTAGACCTAGAGTGTCCACATTGGATGCTCTAGGTCGACTTTGTGGGGCTAGGGGGACCTAAGGCAGGTCCATGGCAGCAGGGGGGGCACCCCTTGCCCAATGCCAGGGGCTCAGCCTTTGCCCCATTGTACCTAGGTACAATGGGGCAAAGGGGTTCAGGGACCCTGGCAGAGCATAGGGGAAGGGTGGCCAGGGCTCCCCCCTGCCCCGGGGGTGGGGGGGCTGCCCGGCCATCCCTGTGCCCCCCCCCCGGCAGGGAGGGCATCGGTGTAGCCCTGGGGTAGCCCTAAGTCGACTTAGGGCTACCCCATGGCTACACTGGCTGAAGTCGTCTCTAGGGAGTCGACTTAAGCCTTAGGTCTACTAAAAAGCAGGTTCTATAAAGTCGACTTAATTTTCATTAAGTCGGTTTTATTTTCCTCAAGTCGACTTAAGCAGCTTGCTTAAGTCGACTTAAGGAAACTGTAGTGTAGACGCAGGGTAAATTAAGTCGACTTAAGCAAGCTTAAGTCGACTTAATTTACCAGTGTAGATGCAGCCCCAGAGTCTTGATCCTAGGGGATGCTGCCTACCCCTTGCTCCCCTGGCTTATGAAGCCATACATGGGCCGCATGGATGACAGCAGGGACCTCTTCAATTGGAGGCGTCTTCAAGCATGCCTTTGGACATCTGAAGACTCGCTGGAGGGCCCTCCTGACCTTCCTGCAGCTCGGCGAGAGCAACCTCCCGTAAGTTGTCAGCACATGCTGTTGCCTGCACAACCTCTGCAAGCTCTGGGGGAAAAGGGTCCCCCGCATCTGGGAGGCAGAGGCTAAGTGGCTCGCCAAACAGTATGAGCAGCTCGATGACAATCTGCCCTGGCCTATTGCTGGAGTGGGTGGGTGGGTGCATCAACTTCTGGATCGATTGAGTGGATCTTCACTGATTGCTCAATCAAACTGGAAAGATTAAACTGATGATGGTGAATTTGCCGCTGTCAGTGGAGACCTGGCCTAACATAGTGAATGCCAGTAAAAATGAGGTTGGATCTGAGCCTAAAATATGGAAAGAACAAGTTAAAAATTATATAGACAAGTTAGATGTCTTCAAGCCACCGGAGCCTGATGAAATACGTTCGAGAATACACAAGGAGCTGACTGAGGAGATATCTGAGCCATTAGCAATTATCTTCGAAAACTCATGGAAAATGGGTAAGATTCCAGAGGACTAGAAAAGGACAAATATGGTGCCAATCTATAAAACTGGGAATAAGGAGAATACGGGGAATTACAGACCAGTCAGTTTAACTTCCGTACCTGGAAAGATAATTGCGTAAGTATTCAAGCAATCAATTTACCAACACCCATAAGATGATAAGGTGATAAGTAACAATCAATGTGACTATGAGAAGAAAAAATCATATCAAACCAACCTAACAGCTTTCTTTGACAGGGTAACAAGCCTTGTGGATGGGGAGAAGTGAGAGGTATGGTATATCTTGACTTTAGTAAGACTTTTGATATCATCTTGCATGATTTTCTCTTAAACAAACTAGGAAATTATAGCCTAGATAGAGCTACTATAAGGTGGCTGCATAACTGGTTAGAAAACCATTCCCAGAGAGTAGTCATCAGTGGTTCACAGTCAAGAGAAGTTCCACAGGGATCGGTCTTTGGTCTAGTTCTGTTCAATATCTTCATCAATGATTTAGATAATGGCATAAAGAGTATATTTATAAAGTTTGCAGACAATACCAAGCTGGGAGGGATTGCAAGTGCGTATGAGGATAAGATTAAAATTCAAAATGATCTGGACAAACTGGAGAAATAGTCTGATGTAAATAGGATGAAATTCAATAAAGACAAATGCAAAGTACTCTACTATTGAGCCAAGTAGCAGAGGGGCAAGGGGAAGAGGAATGGGTATGGGCTGGGATCACAGTAACAAAGTAGGGTATGAATGTGTAAGTACTTTTGGGCTCAGAGCCAGCAGGTGAAGTTACTGGAGTATGATCCAGTTAGCTGTGTGATGCCCCCTTTTGGGGGCTGGAGTAGCAGAGAGGCAGGAAGGAGGCAACAGGTAGTGGGAAGTACCAAGAAGACTCCAGAGAGGAGCCCTGGGGAGGTAGAGGAAGGCCAGGATGCAAGGCCCCTATTTCAGATTTTGATGGCTGGTGAAAGGAGAGAGAGTGGAGCAAGCAACACAGGATGGGGTAGCTCCCAGTGGCTGCGTCTACACTTCTAAATTAAGTCGATTTGCTTAAGTTGACTTAATTTATCCTGCGTCTACACTACAGTTTCCTTAAGTCGACTTAAGCAGCTTGCTTAAGTTGATTTAAGGAAAATAAAGTCGACAATGAAAATTAAGTCAACTTTATTAAACCTAGATTTAATAAGACTTAAGGCTTAATTCAACTTTTTAAAGTCGGATTAAGCCAGTGTAGATGTGGGGTAGCCCTAAGTCGATTTAGGGCTACCCCAGGACTACACCAATGCCCTCCCTGCTGGGGGGGACGACAGAAGGAGCCTGGCATGCCCCCCCAAAGGGCAGGGCAGAGCCCTGTGTGACGCTGTCTGGATTTAGGGAACCATTTATGATATTATTTCCTATTAATATCTCATATATGCTATAATCCATAGGTCCTATGTCATGTTTGGTATCAATAGAAAGGTAGTAATTTGCTGGGAATGATTATATAGTTCATGTATAGAAATTATATTTGTATTAGAAGTTAGGAATATGGTTGTTATATCTATACTTTAACTTGTGTGAGTCTGTGGACACACCCGAGACAGGCTGTCTACAACCATTGTGTCCTTAATGTTAAAGAAGCTCCCAAGTACAATGGGCCCAGGGAGAAACCTGATGAGCCATTAAGGACATAAGGAATACAACCATTGTGTCCTTAACGGCTCATCGGGTTTCTCGCTGGGCCCATTGTATCTGGCAGCTTCCTTAACATTAAGGACACAATGGTTGTAGACAGCCTGTCTCGGGTGTGTCCACAGACTTCTAATACATTCCTAACTTCTAATACAAATACAATTCCTATACATGAACTATATAATCATTCCCAGCAAATTACTACCTTTCTATTGATACCAAACATGACATAGCTCCTATGGATTATAGCATATATGAGATATTAATAGGAAATAATATCATAAATGGTTCCCTAAATCCGGACAGCGTCACACCCTGCCCACATGCCCTGCCAGGGTCCCTGTCCCCCTTTGCCCCATTGTACACAAGGGGTGCCCCCCCTGCCACCGTGGACCTGCCCAAGGTCCCCCTAGCCTCTAGAAATCGACCTAGGCGTCCAGTGTGGACGCTCTAGGTTGACTTTGTAAGTTCCCCTCTAAGTCGACTTTAATTTAAAATGTAGACTCACTAAGTCGACTTTAAGTTGACTTAGTTAAGTCGACTTAGTTAAAGTCGACTTAAAATTACAAGTGTAGAGATAGCCAATGAGTGGTATGAAACTTGAGGTGGGAAGGCAGGTGCCTGCACTGTCTTCCCTAAAGGGTGTGGCAGAAGTAGTGACTGAAGACAGACTGGTGAGGAAAAGAAATTGGATGGGGCAGGAGTGGGATTGGAAAGGGCTCAGGAGTCTGGCCCTGAAGGATAGTGGGAGCTTCACTGGGTGGCTCTGGGCAGGGAGTTGGAAGGGACCGCAGGAGGATATCTAGTCCAACCCTCATGTTCTATGAGTTTATTACCACTCAGGGGGTCGTTGGGGAGGCCATGCCTGGTACAGGTGGATCCTGAGGAACTCAGCTGGGCTCTTACCAGATAGGTTGTCAGAGTTGCATTTCTATGGCCTGGTCGGAGAAAAAATTGAATTAGGGCAGGCCCTGACTGAGCTGCTCTCTGATTGGGCTGCAGAGTGAGCACATGACACCTCATCACTCCCTGTGAACTGTGAGGGAAGATTGAAAAACCTGTGTTTGTATAGTCTGGAGAAGGGAAGACTGTGAGGGGAGGACACATGTTTTCAGATACAAAAAGGTTGTTACAAGGAGGGTGAACATTCGTTCTCCTTAGCCTCTGAGGACAGGACAAGAAGCAATGGGCTTAGATTGCACCAATGGAGGTTTAGGTTGGGTATTAGAAAAAACTAGAACAAACTGCCTAGGGAGTTTGTGGAATCTGTCATTGGAGGATTTTAGAACCATTACACAAACACCTGTAAGGAATCGTCTAGTAACAGCTTGGTATTGCCTTGAATGCGGGGGACTGCACTACACAACCTAGAGATCTCTTCAAGTCCTGTGATTCTATGACAGTGTTCAGCATCTTCCATAGCTATTAAAATACTTCATTATTTTAGTGTGATATGAGTAAATCATCCTGATTCTTTCCAAATACAGAACAGAAATATGTATTGAATATTTCTCCCTTTTCTACATTAATTTTACTATCTGCATCTAATAATGGGCCTATTGCATTGTTAAGATTTCTTGTGTTCCTAATAGGCTTTTTAAAAACTCTTTATTGTCCCTTTTCCCAGCAAGTATGTGAGCGCTAGTAGTTGACCATGTGATGTGACTGCACAAAGGATTCCTCTGTGATTTCTGTGACGATGCATGTTTTGAAAAGCTCCTCGAATCCAGTAAAAACAACGAGAGTCCTTAAAGACTAACAAATTTCTTCGAGCATAAGCTTTTGTGGACTCCAACCCACTTCGTCAGATGTATCCACTGGTGCACAATGTAAGAGTTTGTTTCTGGGCAGCAACCTGCAGTAAATCAATGTAATCTATAAAACGCCTTTCTTAGTTTATGATGTATCAATCAAATGGAAATATCGTTTTAGCAACTCTTAACTGTAGCATGTATTTTTTTTAAATCAACCCTTTAGCACAAAAAGCAGGAGTAAAATGAAAATGTGGATTTGTTGAGCAGATTCTGATCTCAGTTATACTAGTGAAAATCCAGAATAATTTTACTAAAATTAGCTTGTCCAGACTTTAATCAATGTAACTGAGACCAGAATCTAGTGCAAACTCCCTCTCCTTTTACTACAATGACAACACACTACACATGGCAGCAGTGAACAGTGGCAGAATTTCTTATTGCTGTTCTACCACTTGATAAATTATTAAAAAAGAGGTTTTTAATGACTGCCTGGTTCCCTGCACAGGCAATTATATGTCACCTTTTGAATGGAGATGATTGATGTCTTAATAATAAAAGTGACTAGAGAGGAGCACAATATTAAATTTGAGGCACCAGAAGAAGAAAAAAATGAAGTGCTACCACAGCTCAACTTGGACCTAATTCTATATCATTGCAATCAATGGCTATGTCTACACTTGTTAATTTAAGTCGACTTAGCATATCCACACTTAAATTTTAAGTCGACATAGGGGGGATCCTACAAAGTTAACCTAGAGCATCCACACTGGATGCCTAGGTCAACTTCTAGGGGCTAGGTGGACCTGGGACTGGCCCATGGTGGCAGGGGGGCACCCCTTGCCAAGTGTCAGGGCGCTCAGCCTTTGCCCCATTGTACCTGGGTAAAATGGGGCAAAGGGGGACAGGGACCCTGGTAGGGCATAGGGGCAGGGTGGGCAGGGCTCTGCCCTGCCCTGTGGGGGAGCATGCCAGGCTCTCCCTGTGCCACCACCCTGGCAGAGAGGGCAGTGGGGGAGCCCTGAGTCCCCTAAGTCAACTTAAAGTCGACTTAGGGGTACTCCACATCTACACTGGCTTAAGTGAACTTTAGAAAGTCGACTTAAGCAGAAAGTTGACGTAAAATGGGGTTTTATAAAGTCGACTTAAATTTTCCTTAAGTTGACTTAAGCAGCTGCTTAAGTTGACTTAAGGAAAGTGTAGTGTAGACACAGAGTAAATTAAGTCGACTTAAGCACGCTTAATTCGACTTGATTTACAAGTGTAGACGCACCCAATGAGAGCATCATAGAGATCTTAGTTCTGCCAGAAGATTCTTTTATGCTTATCCTTTCCATCCCTTGTAGAGTGGTCAGGGATGCTGGGCAGTTAACTAAAAGCTGCCCTCAGGCCAAGGCAGAAATAGCAGCAGCATAATTACACAGCAACATCTGGAAGCAAAGGGTCTTGCATGAGGAGTATAATTGAGCTTCGCTAGTGAAAAGGTCTGCAAGTCTCACCTACTACATATCACAATTTTTAAAATGCTGTAGGTACAGGTGGGGAGATTCAGTACTAGTTAATCCCATATTTTAAGACTAGAGAAAATTCTAACGGATTATTGATGGTTTAAGGTATAAGATGCTTGATTAATAAAATGTTAAAACTAGGTAATACAATTAATGGCATGGGCATAGGCAGCAGCTAGGGGCGGACAAGCTTCCCGAAACAGCACGTGGCATGTCTCCCTTTGGAGGAGCCCTGGCATGCTGCTGCCAAAAGGGTGCCCAGGCTGTGGCCCCGCCCACACGTTGTCCCACTCCCACTTGTCCTCTTCTTGAGGTCCTGCCCGCACAGCTTCTTTTCCCATCCCTGATCCACCTCTTCTCCTGAGGCCCCTCACCCACCACTTGCTCCTCTCTACCCCTTACCCTGAGGCTCACTTTGCCCACCACTTGTGCATCTCTGCATCCGAGCCCCCTACTTCTTGCTCACTCTTTGCCTCCATCCTCTTTTGCCATTTGCACCTCTTCATCCTCTCCCCCAAATCCCCCCGCCCCCAGTCCTCTACTTGTTGTGGAAGGGGATGGACAGGCACAAGCAGCAGCCTTGGGGGAGGGGATACAGAATGATGAGCAGGGATGGCTCAGAGAAAGAGGGTGGGGTGGCCTCAGGGGAGAGGTTGAAGAAACACAAGTGGCAAGGGAGGGGGGTTCTCAGTGTGGGATTGGAGAGGCATGAGCAGTGAATCTCGGGGGGTGGAGGGGTGAGTTTGGGCAGGGCCTTGGGTGACGATGCTGAGTAGGGATGGGCCTTGGGATGGAGCAGAGGGGTGGGGCCTCCCCAAAAGCAGGAGTCATGCACCATCCATGGCCATGAGTTTATGGAACATAGCTCCATCAAACTAACTTAATATCTTTTTCTGATGAGATTACAAGTTTGGTTGATCAACAGTGTTGATGTAATAAACTTCTGTAAAGTGTTTGATTGGGTACCATATACCATTTTGATTAAGAAACTAGAAAGATCCGATTAAAAGGATTAAAATCGGGCCCTTCCCACTCTTCTGTAAGGGTTGGAACTCCCCCCAAGACAGAAGGGCCTATCCATTAGTGGATCAGAACGTAGGTACTGAAAAAGATTATAAATGTTGCCTTTTTATGGCCCAAATTCTTTCTCCATTTTCCTAGCCTCCAGAAACCCAGTTTGAATCTGTGCTGTAGGTAGACTGAAAGCTTTTACACCAGAGCTTTAATTCAGATTACACACCCCGTGGAAGCATTTGATGGGGTTTCATGCTATGGGTCTTAGTAGTTAGTAGTCCCAGTATCTCTTCACTCAGTGACTGTCCCCCTATTAACATCCATCTTCCATTTGTACTGGGGAGCCAGTGGATCTGCACCCAGGAAGGTGCTCCAGGACACATGAGAAGTGGTTTGGAATGTGAATGGCTCGGTGTGAACATTATGTGCCAGCGGCATACTAGCTGTGTGACTTCCTCCTTCTGGAGGTTGTCATACAGTTAACTCTCTGAGGTCAGGTGCATCTGGCCTTTCCAGCACTCTGCTGGGCCTCTGTCTGCAGAGAGGCCAATTCTGAACACCGTGACCTAAACTGGTCACATATGACACACCATTTTTCCCCACCCATCCCAGAGCTTCTTGAAGATGGTTTCCCTCCCTATCAGGTGCAGCTCTTGGCTTGGACCAAATCTCTGTCCTCTGAACTCATTCCATCCTTATTAGATTTCTATCAAACCCAGGCTGCCTATCCATATGATGGTCCGCCTGTTTCCCAGCTATGGTTACATCTCTAGGGCTATGTCTACACTGGCAGTTTAAGTTGACTTAAGGAGGCTTAAGTTGACTTAAACAAAGCCGCGTCCACACTACACTTTCGTTATGTCGACTTAAGAAATTCCTTAAGTTGACTTAATGAAAGCTTAAGTAGACTTAATAAGAACCGCCTATTAGGTCGACGTAAGCCTGCTTAGGTTGACCTAACCCTTCTTTAGGTCGACCTAAGCCCAGTGTGGATGTTTAAGTCGACTTCGTTAAGTCAACCTAAAGGCAGTTAGGTTGACTTAACAAAGTGGACTTAGTCCACATCCATGGACAGCACTTTGTCGACTTAATAAGGTCGATTTTAAGTCGACTTAAAGTCGACTTTATTAAGTTGACTTAACAAAGTCAACCTAACTTTTTGTAGTGTAGACATAGCCTAGGATTTTGTCACTTAGCTATGGTTTTAGGTAGGCATGGCAGAGTTTATAAAATTGCTCCAAATCCATTAATTCATAGGCCTCATTGAGTGTGTTAACACCCAGCCAGTTGGGTTGACACCTGGGGATCAGTGTTCCCTCTAAGCTGTGCGGGTGCGCGGCCGCGCAGCGACCATCGCAACCCCCACGCAGCACTGAGGGACCCCTGCGCAGGCCGGCAGCCCCCACTGCCCTCTCCAGACCCCCAGGGCTGCGGCTTTGCCGCAGCAGACCCGACCTGAGCCCAGCCTCTGGGCTGGCCCTCCCCATCCCCACGGCGGATCAGGCAGGCTCAGGGCTGGGGCATGTGCATGCGCCTGCCTGCCTGCCCCATGCGGCCGGGGCAGCGGGGTGGCCGTGGCTGGGGCAGGCTCCTGGGCTCCCACCCGCCGGCCGCCTCGACTTCCCAGCCCGGGACTGGGGTCGGCTCTGCTCCGCCGACAGCCTCGGCCTCCCGGCACGGGGCCAGGATCAGCCTCCAGTGCCGGGGTCTGCTCTGCCCTGCCGGCGGCCTCCTGGGACCGCGTTCGGGTCCCCACCGCCAGCAGCCCCGGCCCTTTCTTTCTTTTTTTTTTTTTCTTCTTTCTCTTCTTTGCCTTCCTTTTTCTTTCCTCCTTTCTCTTCTTTGCCTTCCTTTTTCTTTGCCTTCCTTTCTCTTCTTTGCCTTCCTTTCTCTTTCCTCCTTTCTCTTCTTTGCCTTCCTTTCTCTTTCCTTCCTTCTCTTCTTTGCCTTCCTTCCTTCCTTCCTTCCTTCCTTTTTAAAAAGCTTTTTAAAAATTAATTTTAAATAAAAACCTTTCTAAAAATTAAATTTCAATTCAAAATTCATTCAAATTCAATTAATTAAACACAATTTATTAATTCTGTTTACAATCACTTTAACTTCAATTAATGCCTATAATTTCTGTTGTGTGAGTTTGCACAAAAATTTTATTCAGAAAAAGTTTTGCACACAGCTTGAAAATTTTGCACACAAGCCGCCAAACCTTAGAGGGAACATTGCTGGGGATAGCTCAGATCCCCCCCTTTTCCCCCCTGAACTCCCCAAAACTTTCTCCAATATGCTTCATGAGGCAACTTAAACTTTTTCAATGTAGCTTGTATAGTTCATATGTTTATAGTCCTCAATGGACATGTGGGTGAAAATGTGTAAGGCCTTTGTCTGTGACAGTGGTGGAACCCGATATCGGACCAGATCCTCCTGCCCAAACTGGGTTCAAGTCACATCCCATTTCAAAAGCATTTAGAAACATATCTCCTTCCTTGGAGGAAGAAAATAATGTGGAGTCCATGCCACTTGCTGGGACAAATGGGGGCTGGCACCCACCTACCAGATGAGGGTTTTGCTGTTGCAGCCTCTCCATCTCAAGCTGTTGTTAATGATCTTTGTTCTTCTCTTCTTGCTCATGCTAGCACTGCTTCTCTCATTCTGCAAGCAGCTGGGTTTCCAGGCAGATGCTGTCCCTCTCTAGCTGCAGTCTCTCTTGCTCTAACTATTGATCTGTCCATGATCCCTGTTGCAAGGGTGTGCTGTCTGGATGGAGCATGGTAGCTTCTCCTGTCAACCTTTTCCCTGCTTCCCTTCAGGGAGCTGATTCCAAGATTTCTCCCACCTGCTGGTCTCTCTACCATCCTAGATGCTCCCTGCAAGGCTGGCTCATCATTCCTTTTCTGGCCTCACAGCATGCCACGCCAATTAGATGTGCCTTTATCTACTCAGTGTTGAGCCGCCTTTCTCTGAATAATGCAACCAGCTGACCTTTTGCAATTGTTCATAACTCATTTCCCCTCTCTCTTTTTGCTCTTCCTTCCCTGAAAAGAACTATGAGATTTTTCTCTCTGCTTTTATTGCCTGTAGTACTACTTTTTACTGCAGCTGGAACTATATTGGAATTTCCTCACTATTGTAGATCCCACACATGCTGCCACCATATTGTGAGTTGCAGGGGAACTGCACTTATGCTCCGGCCCCTATTCCACCATGTGTTCCATCCCAGATGTTCCCAATCAGGTCTCAAGGGGTGTTACCTCTCTAGAGGTGTTTACAGAGTGAGTAATTCACCCCAATCACCTCCCACTGTTATAGTTCCTGACGGAGCTGTGGTAACTCTCCCCCCTAGAGTAGAACACAGTCATATGTGCTACCCTGACCCACAGGGATGCATACACTTCATACAGTATGTTTCCCCAGAGATACCATGTTCATTTGCAACATCTGTCACAGTGGGCTGGGGAGAAATGAAGAAGCATCACTTACCACAAGCCTCAATGGCCTGCTTGCCTATTTAACCTTAGCACCGGCATGCTTTATCCCATATGCTCTTCCCTATGCATGTGGAAAATTGCCTGTCAAAATTCATTAAGCTGCCACTTTATCCTCTTTTAAATCCTCCTTAAAATCCACCTCAGCCACAATGCCTACAAATCACTCTCAGCTAGCATTGACCTCTGAGCTGAGACCCACTATTTCTGGGCCAAACTCTGTTTTCTTGTAGACACATCCTTCCAAAGAACCCTGCCCCATTTATCTGTTTCCTCCAACTGTTGCATCCTGTCTGGCATGAAGACTATGAACTCTCTGGCGCAGAAACTATCTTCATTATTTGACTGCATAATGGCTAACACAATGGAGCCTGATCCTTGATTGGCTCTAGTATCAACAATACTAAATAATACCCAAAAGTTATTGTAATTTAAAAAAAAAATCTGTTCCATGAGTACCATTTTGTTTTTTGTCTGAAGGGAAAGAGTCACAAAAAATGAATTTTATAACAAGTAAACAAGGTATTTTACAATAAGTACAACTATCATTGGTCTTCAGTTTCACAGGTCACTTATTCATTGATTAAGGTATTAAATGTCCTATTTTGGTTTGAACTATTGGCTCTTCCCAACAATTATGTGCTTAGAAACAAACTGAATATTAAGTAGAATAATTTAAATTATTAAGACTCCAGACATGGTGCTTCCACAATTTCAGAATTTCATTTGAAAAGAAGGATGTCCAGCCTTATCTTTTGATAAATGTCCATACTAGTAAATTCAAATGTAACGTTCAAATTTAAAGGTAAATTCAGATCGGAGTTGTGGGCTCCGATCCTGCAATTGACGTTGCATGGAGTTAATTATAGGATTGTGACTTAAGAAAATCCAGGAGGAATCCAACTTAATATAACAGATGCCTTTTTCCAACTTCCCAAACTTCTGCTTTGTATGATACAGTAACTTAGAGCCCCTTACACTCTCTTGGGAAACAACTGATTATCAACATCCTAAAATAAAAAGCACCTGTCAAAATGCACTAGGCAAAATTACTGACAAAACCTTTTAAGAATTTACAAGTGTGGTGCTAGAACTTTGAGTAAATCTCACTTGAAAACCCATATTTGGAGAATGTATGCAATGTTGACTTTACAGGTCATCATGTTCTCCATAATTTCCCCACCCAAATAAAAAAATTGAATAATTTAGGATAATATACATGCTCCACATGCTGAATTATGATACTGAAACATAAAGTTGAAGAATTGTTGAGTGATAAAAAAACCACAAGGATTTCAGTAATAATAGTTTGAAATTATGGAAATTTGAATGATTTTTGGGTAGAATAACACTGATGTAAAGCTTTAGCCTAGCTTTTGTCTGGCAGGAGTGTGTCGACTTGTTTAGAAAATGCTTATTGTTGACAGGACAAAGGCGATGTTTTATGATTGTGTTGGCGGATTTAGCTAAAAGAAAGTTAATGAGTATAATAAATATACAAAATGTCAAGCTAAAAATCACTATCTTAGGAAAATGAAAGAGTAAGATGACATGGAAACATAATGCCATAAAAATAATGTAGAGGCAGCAAAAGCTGTGTATATAGAAGCTTGCATGTGTATTGTGTGGGTTATGTCAAGACACAATGCTTAATGTTGACTGGAGGAAACCTAATAAGTATGTAATGTGAAAGATCTAAGAAACCAAATGAACAAGAGCCTAAATCAGAAATATCAGACTGGAAACTGAAGGACTGAGACTGAAGAATCAGATCAGAGGCCATGAAGTGCAAGAGCACTTCCTAGCACCAGGGCCATCCCTAGGGGGGAGTAGGGCCAAGGGCCAATTGGCTGGGGGGGCTACTTGGGGGGCCCCTCCCTACGCTGGAAGGGGGAAGAGCAGAGTGAGCCAGCCCGCTCCACCACCAGGATCCCCTGGGGCCGCCGCCGGGAGCCAGCCCCAGTTGAGGCTGCAGCTGGGAGCAGGCCCTGGCCGAGGCTACCACCAGTGCCCTGGCTGCAGGCAGGACCCCAGGCTGTGACCCCCGGTGCCTCAGCTGGGGACCTGAGGCTGCTGTCGGGAGCTGAGCCTGGCAGAGGCCACGCTGCCAGCGGGGGCTGGCTGTGGCCCTGAGGCTGCCGGCGGGAGCCAGCCCCAGTCGCAGCCCCTAGTGCGGCTGCGGCTGCGAGCCAGTCCCAGCCAAGGCTGCCGTTGCCCCACTCGGGCTGCCCCCGGCCATAGCTGGGGACTGTGGGTGTGGCTGTGGGGCAGGCCAGCCCTGCCCCTGGTCCTGGCGGCTCCGTGGAGCCCAGGGCGATTGCCCTATTCGCCCCCCCCCAAAAGGACGGCCCTGCCTAGCACCCCAGAGCTAAGTAACTTGGACATCTACCTGTTCCACCTTATCTGTTTAATTCTGTCATAAATATATTATCAGAAATTGTACTTCACAATAATTGTCTCTGAAAATGTATAAACAAAGATAAAAATAGATTAAGCTTAAACTGGATGGACTCATAACTCAGTTTTCCACCTTATAAAACCTTACAACTCATTTATTAAGACTTTCCTCCACTTACCAAGATACAGCTTATACCCCAGGTCTTCTTACATGTCCTCTGCATTTGGTTTACCATATACAAATGTGTACTTTAGTGACACATACCAGGTGTTAGGAATATAGGGGAGCAAGAAAAGTAGCTAACTATTGGGTGTAGGGAATTGCAGTCAGAGTAGCACCTTGACTTTAACTTGTGCCGTCTTCTGGCTTATTGATATAAAATGACACCAAGTTAGATTTTTGACATAAGGTCCCAGTAGTTCTATGAGACTCCAACTTCTCCATTGAATCTTCTCCATTTTCATTTGATCCTTAGAGTTTTGGAAAAATACAAACTAGAGCTGTCAAATGATTAAAAAAAAAAGATTAAAAAAAAAGTTTTAATTGCACTGTTAAATAATAATAGAATACCATTTATTTAAATATTTTGGGTGTTTTCTATATTTTCAAATATATTGATTTCAATTACAGCACAGAATATAGAAAGTGTACAGTGCTCACTCAACATTTTTTACAAATATTTGCATGGTAAAAAAGATAAAAGTAGTATTTTTTCAATTCTCCTTTATACAGTAACTCAATGTCTTTATTGTGAAAGTGCAACTTACAAATGTAGAATTATTGTTTTTACATAACTGCACTCAAAAATAAATCAATATAAAACTTTAGAGCCTACAAATCTACTCAGTCCTACATCTTGTTCAGCCAATCTCTAAGATGAACAGGTTTGTTTACATTTACAGGAGATAATGTTGCCCACTTCTTATTTATAATGTCACCTACAATTGAGCACAGGTGTTCACGTGAAACTGTTCAGCCAGTGTTGCAAAATATTCAGGTCAGATATGCTTAACTTTCATATGCCCCTTCAGTCTTTGACCACCATTCCACATGACGTTTCCATTCCGATGACAGGTTCTGCTCAATAACATCAAAAGCAGTGCAGATTAATGTACCGTATTTTTCGGACCATAAGACGCACTTTTTTTTCCTCAAAAGTGGGGGGAAAATGAGAGTGCGTCTTATAGTCCGAATGCTGTCCAGCAAGCAGTGTTCCCGCCAGGGGGCGTTGCTGGATAGCAAAAAGATCCAGGGCTGTGGCCCTCCAGCCCACTCCCTGCTAGCCCCCACCCCCTGGCCAAGCCACTAGGCCGCTCCCCCAGTTCACAACCCCCCACACACTCAAACAAACCCACACCCCTGCCGGACGGGGCAGGCTCGGCTGGGGTTGGCCCCCCTGTGACGCTGTCAGGGTTTAAGGAACCATTTATGATATTATTTTGTATTAATATTTTATGATTGTTATAATCCATAGGAACTATGCCATGTTTGGTGTCAATAGAAAGGTAATAATTTGTGGGGAATGATTATATAGTTTATGTGTAGGATTTGTATTCATATTAGAAGTTAGGAATATGATTGTTATATTTTAACTTGTGTAAGGCTGGGAAAATTCCCCAGACTGAATGTCTGCCTGGCCATTGTCTCCTTAATGGCCCATTAAGGAAGCTCCCCAGTATAATGGGCCGAAGAAGAAAACCTGTTGAGCCACTAGGACTTAAACATGTCTCTGGAACTATTCCTCTGAGACTGAACAAAGGATTGAGGCCCACCCTGGTGCTGGGTGTTTACCAGAGGAAGAAGCCTGCAAACTCCAGAGGAGTTCCTTTCTCTTCCCTTCCTGTTCTCTTCTATTTAGTTTACAGGTACTATTTGGTTCAGAATATTTTTTTCTTGTTTTCCTGCTCTAAAAACTGGGTGCGTCTTATGGTCAGGTGCGTCTTATAGTCCGAAAAATACGGTACGTTCATTTTCATCGTCTGAGCCAGACACCATCATCAGAAGGTTGATTTTTCTTTTTAGTGGTTTGGGTTGTGTAACTTCTGCATTAGAGTATTGCTTTTTTAAGACTTCTGACACCATGTTCCACATCTTATCCCTCTCAGATATTGGAAGGCACTTCTGATTCTTAAATCTTGGATTAAGTGTTGTAACTTTCTTTAGAATTCTCACATTGGTATCTTCTTTGCATTTTGTCCAATCTACAGTGGAAGTGTTCTTAAATCAAACAACATGTGCTGGGTCATCAACCAAGAATGCCATAACATGAAATATATGGTAGAAAGCAGGTAAAACCATGGAGCAGGAGACATAAAATTCTCCCCCAAGCAGTTCAGTCACTAATTTAACTAACACATTTTTTAAAATGAGTATTATCAGAATGGAAGCATGTCCTTCTCTGGAATGGTGGCTGAAGCATGCAGGGGCATATGACTGTTCAGCATATGTGGCACATAAATATTTTGCAACGCTGACTACAACAGTGCCATGGGAATTCTTGTTTTCACTTTTAGGTGACATTGTAAATAAGAAGCTGGCAGTATTAGCTCTCGTAAGTGGAAATGTAACCTTCGGGTGAGCTAAAATCATTTAAGTGCCCTTCTCCAGTGCCTTACAGAAATCAATCCCCAACCCCTATGGAGAAGCACCTGGAGACCCAGGATCCAGTCTGTATGGGACTCGCAGCAAAGACTGCTCAGTTATCACCCCACATTAAAATACTACTAAAAACAAACATAACAATGAACTTTATTAACTACTAACTAACTAAACCTTATCCTAAGAAAACAAAATACAATTAAACAGAACAATCCCTTCAGAAACCCCCGCATGAAAGATACCCAAGAGTCCCGAAGTCCAGGTGGAGTTCACCCAACTCTCAGCTACAGTCTTTGTTCAAGTCTAGAGGCCTGAGTGGCAAGAAATAGCTGTCCTCTTCTTCTCTCATTGCAGAAATCTTCTGTAGAATTCCATGCAGACTTTTCCTTCTCCTTTGGAACCAGCGCTATCTGGTCAGCTCACTGGTTAACCAGCCCTCAGTCCCATAGGCATGTGCCCAAAGTCTGTTGCAGAAGACTTCATAGGAGGGAGAAAACATCTTGTTATTCACTCCTGGCTCAGCTTCTCTTATGAAAACTGAGCACAGGGGCTCTTCTCAAAGCAGCTCCTGCCTGCTCTCTGCACAGATTGCTACTCTCATATGATCTGACTCTGACCACACCACATCACACCAGCCAGGAACCCTGTGGAGCATGCTCAAAATGCTACCACTCCCTGCTTCCAGAAGTTTCTGGCTGTGGGGCCCAGCAACAGTAACCCACCCTCAGTAGGTCTCTTAAAGAGAGAGCCCTTTTTAGGCATATGGGTTACATAAACAAACTTGTTTGTCTTAGCAATTGGCTGAACAAATGTAGGACTTAGCGGACTTGTAGGCGCTAAAGATTTACATTGTTTTGTTTTTGAGTGTAGCTATGCAACAAAAAAAATCTGCATTTGTAAACCTCACTTTCACAATAAAGTGCTACAGTACTTGTTCGAGGTGAACTGAAAAATACTATTTGTTTTATCTTTTTTACAGTGCAGATATTTGTTATAAAAATAAAGTAAGCACTGTATACTTTGTATTCTGTGTTGTAACTGAAATCAATATATTTGAAAATGTAGAAAAAAATCCAAAAATATTTATAATAAATTTAAATTGGTATTCTATAACAGTGTGACTAAAACTGAGATTAATCTCAATTAATTTTTAATTTACTTAACTCAAAACAAATTAATCACTTGAGTTAACTGTGATTAATTGACAGGCCTAATAAAAACATCTTTTGACAACTTCATATATCTGCTGTGTATGTATTAACACAAATCTTTAAAGAAATGCAGCACTGTTTTCCTATGAGGAAAAGAAAGAAGCTACTATTAGAAAGGTAAAATCCATTCAGTATGAAGTCATAGACAACACTTTTACAAAGGAAAATTTATTTAAGTTACATGTACCACATAGAAAATTAACATTAACTGAAAGAAACATAAATTTTCAATCATTTATGAATAAGCAGTTACACGGTAGATTACAAAACTGTACATTTTAAATTTACTAAGTGAGTCTTATAGCATAGTGCAATTGTAATATTTTATAAACAAAGAATTGTGCCATTTTTATTAAAATAAAGTGCTTTGAATCATTTTCTTGTATACAACAAGAAGCTCTGTAGTTGCAATCCAAAGCCTTATACGCAGAGGAAACTCAGGAAATTTAATTTTTAATTTTTTTTTTATATACTAGTAACCAATGGTTCAAACTTCAATCACAAATAAAAAATTAGGCAGTCTAAGAATTAACCACAGGTCTTCATACAGTAAGCCAATAATTGGGATTCATACCAAAAGCAATACATGCAAAATTCAAATGACAAGATTAAAGCTGTTTGGCTCCTAGTGATGTGTATATTTTGGAAAACATTTCCATAAAGCTACTCTCGCTAAAATATTTCACAATACAATATGTAACCTGTATACTGAAATCACCAATATTATGTATTTTGGTGAACTATATTCAGTTTCCTAAGGAAAGCTGTCCCATTGAACTTATGTAAGAGGACAAGCACTGTAAATTACATATAATATTTTTACTGCATATGGTAGTAAAAAAGAAAAAATGAAAAGAAATGTTCCCTGGAATCTGGTTAGTGAACTTGTATATAACTTCAGAAAGCTAGGAAATGATTTTACTGGCCCAGGGGATTCTAAACTGATGGGCTGGAATTAAATATAAACTTAATGTTATGAACATCTCGCAATATTTATATGCTGTGAAATTTCTGTTTATTTATAAACTAATTTATTATTGATGTTCATATTTTTTTGAAGCACTGTAAAGCTGAAAGAACAAAAGGAAGGTTTTAACCCCAACTGCTACAAAATTAAGGAATGCATAATAAAAGGTGGACAGAGATCTACTGTGTATAATCCTAAGAGTAACAAGCAAAATAAGAAGCCCATTAATTTCGACGGGATTTGGATCAGACCCAACATGCACAAGGCCAAATTCTGCCCCCTAATGCATGTGCAAGGCTTTCACAGGCTTTGGGTGTGCACTGGGGAGTAGGCTCCATTTCCATTTACAGAGATCAGTAAAATTATCTGCAATTGTAGTTCCTATCCCATGGTTTAGCACAAACCATTCAAATATTTCTGCATTCTCCTAGACCCATTTCTAATCCTGTCCTTAATAACTTGTAGGAAAACTCCAAGTAAATGAAAGCAGATAACTATGTTTTTAAACTACACATTTGGAAGAGCTGTTGTGTAGAAAGCCGCACATCTGAACATGTCTTCTGAAGCACGGAGATCCATGGGTTTGGAATAGCTCTCTGTTTGCAGTGGAGGGAAGCACCAAACAAGAAAAAACCAGAAGAAAGGAGCAGGAATTCATGGAAAGGGAAATGAAGTAAGATCCCCTATTCCTATAAGGTCTGCAGAAACATCCCTGTGATTCCACATTCCTTGTGATTCTAAGTGAGACTAGAGAGCGGCATGCTTGGAACTGGAATTCAATATTGCTGGCTCCATGTTTTCCCTTTCCCTTTCTTCCTCAGATAGGGCAGACACATGCAGGGATTAGTAAGTATAACAGTAGCTACCCAAATCTGAAATGGGAAGGCACATTTTCAGGAGGGAGTCAGGGAGCAGCACAAATGGGGTTGATTCAACACTGATTCCTACATTCCAATGGCATAAAAAAGTATGTTCCTAGCAGAGCTTGGGGTGTCTTTACACTGAGAAGACTGTGTCCTTGCCCCCTTCATACAGCCACTTCTACCTCCTCCTGCAAGGAGCTTTGGCTGAGTTTTCTGTGGCTTTAATGGGGCTGTTACTAGGAGGTGCTGAGGATTTTCTAAGAGGAGACTTCAATGGGAGGTGTTGGAAATTGATGCCTCATAGGATTGGTCCAAAGATGCAGAGATTTTAGGCTCAGATGCTGCAGTGATGGGGCTATAGATAGATAGTACCTAGTGAGAGACAGAGATGGATTGGATGCAGCAAAATAGGACCTGCATACGTATACTGATCCATCTACTCACATATTCTGTCTCCAACAGCGGGCAGTACTAGATTTTTCTGAAACCCATAGTAGGAAGTTATAGGGAAAATTTCTTTCCCCCTCCCCATCAATTAGAAATTGGCTTAGGCTTTGATGTGGGAGGGTCTATATTCCTTGCAGAACTCTTGGTTGTGCTTTTTGTTTGTCTCTTTGTTTGAAACCCTTGACACTGGAACACTGGAGGTTCTTGTTGGTCTCACACATTTCCATTTTCCCCCCTAATCCTATTAAGTTGTTGGCCTCAGTATTCAGTGATTACATTTTAGCTACCCATGACATGGAAGGGGTACATTTAAACTGATGGGATACCAAAATGTGCTAGAATGCAGGTTTTCTGTCCTTTCTGAAAGCAGTCTACATATAATTGTTTACCGGTAACTGCCTGATTTCTTAAAATGGGGTTTGGATTTAGGGGTTTTTTTTGTTGTTGGTTTGTTTTTAGGTCAGTCTGCAGATGGAAGAGATTCATACAGCATTACTTTTTATGCATTTATGAAAATAGAATGTTTTAGGTTCCAATCTTGAAAGGTACTGAGCACCTCTAATTCTAAGGTAAAGGGCACTCTGCACTTTGAAGGGTGGAGTCCTTAGATCTTAGTGATCAATGTGCAATTGGAGTTTTCCTTGAGTAAGGATTCCAGGATTAGGCCCTTACTCAGACATCCTTGCAGTTTTAAATAATTGTAGGATACCTTGCAGTTTAGGATTACATGGGATGGGAACATACTACCAAGGTAAATATAAATAATTTTGTATTTAATAAAGCAGCAATCCAATTGAACTTTCCTCTGTAATTAAAACATAGTTCCTTCAAGAAAAACATCCACTGATACAGATTTTTTTTCCACTGAAAATGTGCTACAGATATATAGGAAAGTGTTACAGCAAACTGCAGAAGTATTAGTCAATCACAAATACACAGGCAATTATCTAATGTAACTCATTAGATAAGTTCTAGAAGTTCTGAAACAGCTTTCCATGGGGAGAAGTGGGGGGCAAAAAATATAGCTGGTGTCAAGACCAAGCCTGATAACTTTATGGAGAGGATGGGACAGTGGCAACTGACTGATCTTTGACTACTAGTGGTAAATATGCCCAATAGCCTATGATGGGATGTTATATGGGGTGTGTCCTGAGTTGCTACAGATAATTCTTTGTGTGTGTGTTGTCCACATGCTCAAGATTTAGCTGATCACCACATTTTGGTTCAAGAAGGAATGCTCCCCCAGGGAAGAATAGCAGAGACCCAGGGTAGTGGTGGTTTGGTTTTTTGGGGTTTTTTGTTGCCTTCCTCTGCAGCATGGGACATGCATCACTTGATGGTGGATTCTCTAGTGGATTTTCTGTACCTTGATCCCTTTAAACTATTATTTGAGAACTTCAATAACTGAGTCATACGTTAGGGCTCTATTACAGGCGTGGGTGGCTGAGGTTCTGTGTCCTGCATTTTGAAGGTCAAGCTAGATGATCATAATAGTCCCATCTGACATTAAAGTCTATGAGTCTATTTGTTTTGGGAAAATTTGAAAATGAGTGAATTAATTTTTAAAGCATTTTTGTTTTTTTAAAAAAGCTTCTGAATGGACATATACAAATACTACTGTTGGACTTCTAAATGTAAGAATGTAGATCCCTTAGTTCTGTAGGATTATGGTATCTCTGTATTGTAAAATGGCAGATCCTTGGAGCTAAAGATCTATCAGGCAAAATTTTGATCACTCACTGCTATAAATTAGAAGTAACTCCACTGCAGTAATTAGAATTACAGTGCAGCAGGATAAGGCTGATGCAAGTGAGAGAAGACTTAAACCCATAATATGTAGCTGTCATTGCAGTACTCTGCTGTTTTATATTTCATTTTGTTTATATTGTGAAATTATTTTATTAGCCGTTACATTAAAGAAGGCTAAACAACTCTAACAGATATTCTCCTTGTTGGCTTTTTTTCAATCTGAGCTTTATTGAACATGAACTTTAAAATTAATTAAAATCATTTGATCGTGATAAACCTTAATATTATGTTTCATTAAATATACAATGACACAATAACTATTTTTAATATTTGCCCCCAAACTAGGTAGTTTACAAAACAGGCAATTCAGAAGGAGAATTTCAAAAGCATTTAAGGAATCAAGAAGCAAAAATTCCATTAACTTTCAGTGAGATTTGTGTTCCTCAGTCCCCTACTCACTTCTGAATATTGTCCCAAAGATTACACTGAAAAAATTCAACAACATTGAAAAGGTTTGTTTTACATCAGTATTGTAATATTTATTGGTAACAAAATTTTGGAGAATTAGGCCGCATGTAATGTCTAATCTGCTATGTTCAGTTTTTTTCTTACTGGTTACTACAGGTTTGTACTATAGACATCTAGTTCATTTCACCTAGAAGATTAAGGCTCAGATAGCCTATACAATTAGCAAGAATTGAGAGAATAAATTTTTGCATAGGCCTTTATTATGTAATATGTTTGGTACCACATTTAAAGTCACTTTCAAAGAAACAATTACAATAAAGTTAAGAGCTCATCTCTTCTTCAGAAGAAATAGGAATGCATTATGATGCATTCTGAAAAATAATCTGCTGTTGTGCCTGTTCTTAAATTGGCAGAAGAACACTCCCACTGACTTTAACTGAACTTATGTCTGTCAGGACTGCAGGATCAAGGCCATTCATAATCGGAATATAGTCTATCACCCCAAATGTTCAGAAAAGTGGCAGCTGATTGGTAATCACCTTTGTGCACCTTGCAGCTATGCATTTGTGCAGATAAAGTGATCTTCATTAAAAATCCTATTTCCCAATAGGTCCTATACTCTCATAAGAAAAAACTAACATATAAATTGCTGTGCTGAATTAAACTAATAATCCTTCTAGTCCTGTATCCTGTTTCCAGCGTTTCAGGGGAAAGTGCGTAAGACCGCTTAATGGACAGTTGCAGAACAATTGCCTATAGGAGATGCTTTTATCCTAATTCCAGGCAGTCAGTAGTTGGATAATTGACCTTGACCTTTTTCATTCTGTCTAATGTAAATGTGAATGTCCTTGTCCATACAATTTCTAGTCCTTTTAAAAATCTGCATAAGTTTTTGGCCTGAGTGATATACTGGGTTACTTTAAGCTGTGTATACAAGTATATTCAAATGTATTACCTTTCAATTTAATTGGAAGTCCCCTTGCTCTCGTATTATGAGAGGGAAAATAAGCACGCCTAATTTATCTTCCCCATACCATTCATTATTTAATATACCTTTATCATGTCCCTGTTAGTTTCCTTTCTATAATTAACAGCCCTAATCTTTTCAATCTCTAATGATTTTCATGGAACATCTCTGGACTGCTACTGACCAAAACCGAACACAACATTCCAAGTTTCGACGGTCTGGAAATTAAACCAACATTTTCACTGAGTTTCATAATGATCCCTACCCCAGGTATGTTTTTTGGCTAATTTTTTATTTTATTTTATTTTATTTTATTTTATTTTGTGAGGGGTTGCAAGTCATTTAGAATTCAGCAATGATTGTGAATAGTTCAAATTATTCCTTCCAATGTGCGTTACCAGTAATCTGTCTTGTATTTGTCAACACTGAATTTCACTTGACATCGTACTGCCCAATTCTTTAGCTTTGTTGATGTTAATGGTACTGTCTGCTCAGATGCAATGTGTTGCATGACAATGGTCTAATTTTGTGCCACCTGTAAATGTTGCCACTTTGTTTCCCCTCCTTTCCAGTTCATGAATTGATGCATTAAACAATGTTGTCTTAATAGCGCTCCTTGGGGCACCTATCAGTTTAGATATGTTGTCACCTTGCAAATTGCTTTTAACTTAAAGGTTTTATTCATTTTGATTTCTAATGTACAGAAGAGGCACCTATCCACACTCTAGGGCTATGTCTACACTCGCAAGTTAGGTTGACTTAAGTCGACCTAACTTAGTCCCTGTCCACATCAGGCTTTCATTAAGTCGACTTAAGAAATTCCTTAAGTCGACTTAATGAAAGTTTAGGTCAACTTAGTAAGACCTGCCGGTTTAGTCGACCTAACCCTCCTTTAGGTCGACCTAAGCACAATGTGGACGCATAGGTCCACTTTATTAAGTGGACGTAAGGGCAGTTAGGTCGACTTAACGAAGTGGACTAAGTCCACGTCCACAGAAACCACTTGTTAAGTTGACTTAATAAGGTCGAATTTAAGTCAACTTAAAGTTGACCTTATCAAGTCGACTTAAAAAAGTGGACCTAACTTTTTCTAGTGTAGACATAGCCTAGGAGCTTTGCCACCTATTCAAAGCTAGTTTGCTAGCAGTCGCCGATAAAACATAGCCTCAACAATGTTTCCCTGGCCCACCAAAGTAGGATTTCATCAAGACAGACTCTCCTGAAAAGCCTGGGTCAAGTACACCTGAAGGTCAACAAACCCAGGCTATTTTGAGTGTGTCTACTTTACTACTGTAGAAAGAAACCCCTAAGATCATTCTAGATGCAAAAGATTAATGATTTTTTTAAACTTGGCTTTACATTTTCAATCTGTTTACTTCATGCATTTGACAGTATCTTGTGTATAATCAGTCCAACTCTTCTGTGGATGATCACTTTTTGGCCCAGTTTCATATGCTGGCCTAATGACATCACCTTCATATATTCCTCTGGAGAGACCTTGTGTGCTCTCTTCCTTTAATTCTGCAAGAACTTGGTTGACAGTCACTGCAGTTGAGACTGAAGAGGAAACAGGTGGACAGTACAGACAGATGACCAAGAAAATGGGAGTTTAGACCAGTGGTTCCCAACCTTTTTGGCTTGAGGGCCGCAGATATACTTTTTACAGCTCTGAAGGGCCACCAGCCTCTGCTAGCAGTCTGCCTGCCCTCTCCCCCCTCCCCCCCCCGCGAAAAGCAGTCTGCTGCCTTCTCCATCTCTCATCTCCTTGGCTGCAGCAGGGAAACCGCACATGTCCTCTAGCCCTGTGCAC
>ML685874.1:9882914-9931670 GCA_007922175.1 Pelusios castaneus | reverse complement strand
TTTCTGCTACAGTCAGGGGCAGGGGAGCACTGATATTCCATCCCCTTAGTTGCAGTAAAGCACCTCTACCAGTCTTTTTAGCCTCACAGAAAAGCGCTCCACCTGAGTCCTTAGGCAGCAGTTCCCTTCTGCAGCCAGCAGGAGAGGAGCTGCGGGCCACTTTTGGCTTCTGGACCACAGGTTGGGAACCACTGGTTTAAACAGCGTGGTTAATTATATTTTGGCTCAATTTTAGTTACTTCTTGTGTAACCTGTACACTGCTCAGAAGAGCCGCTCCCGTGCTCTAAAATTGTCTGTTCTAAGATGACAATCAATTATGTTGTCAAGAAAACTGATTTTCTACACCTCTTTCCAATGTGACACCTAACTAGTCTACCTGAGGCCACCCATTACTACTCTTTTGTTATATTTAATTACATCTTTGATTCTTCTCAAAAGTGCGTTCTCGCTATCTTTCTTCTGATCAGGAGGCCAGTGGTACCCTAACTTTGTACTTTTATTCTAATACTTAAGACTTTTATCCAGTTGATAAACAAAATAGTTAGATATTTTGCATGGTCCCCTCTGCTCAGAAATGTGATCTTGTAGTCTGCTGTTCAACTTTGCTAGCAGAGTTTTAATTCTCTGCCTCTGTGACTCAATCTGACCATTTTATATAGTTTACACCTAGCTATATCATCCCATTTTTCATCCCACTTATATGCTTATAATGTCAAAGATCTCATTCCACTGCCAGGCATTCTAGTTCTCCAATTTGTGCTTTCAAGCACAAATTCAACTTGAGCTTGATCCACAACCCAGGAAAGACAATGGGAGACTTTCCAATAAGCTTTAGATCAGGATGGGGATGGGACAAGGCCTTTTATGCCACGTAACATCTATGACAAGGATATAGGGAGCAGGCAGTGATGGGTGCCTGCAAAAGTAGCCTTTCTTCTTGCTTTAAACAGGCCTGAACATGGGTGGCAGGGGTGTGTTCTTCAAATATACCAACTTCGTGTTCTCTTCATACCCCCAAATTGCGATTCAGGACGATTTGATCTCTAGGATCCTTTGGCTCTTCCACTATTTCCAACATTGCAAATGCTGTAAATTTGGGGTACTTTCAGTGTAGGTTTATGGAAAACCTATTATTTTTTATTTAGATTATTACAGTTAATCTAAAACTAGACATGCTGCATATAATTAAAATTATACTAATATTGTTCTCTAAGCTAAATTTTAAATCATATAAAACAATACATTCCATATAAATCCCTATTATTACATTAACATAATGCTCTCTTGGAAATATTATGAATTCAGGATATGAAAACTGAGGTAAACAGTTATCTATAAATAACTCTACACAATAAATCAAATGATCATAATGCAAACCATTCTGAAACATGTCTTGTGTAGGTACACAATTAATGCCTAACAATAAAGTATGACTTCTGCTTATACAAAGTCTTTGCACAGGTCAGATTTGTTTATTGAAACAATATTTTAATCTAATGATTTTATTGCTTCCACACTATTGCTATGACTTTACAGTTTCTACAAACTGTATCTCTGAGCTATTCTGTTCCGCCGCCGATGGGAAATATGCAAGCTACATAATGTAGCTTTCTTATCTCATGCAGACATATTTGCATTCCTCCACTGCAGTGTCTTCACTGCGCTGCATCAACGGTAGATGCCCTCTGGTTGATGCAGCCTTACTCTTTTCAGGGAGGTGAATTAATGGTGTCAACTGGAGAGCACATCCAGGATTGATTGAGCCAGTCTCCATGTACCGCTCAATTGATCCCGTTGCATTGATCCCTGCTGCCGCAGCATTGAAGAGATACCCTTACATGGGACTTTATTGCTCTTATAACAATAGCATTTTTTTCATTATTGCTAAAATTTTAAATGTTAGGAAAATTTTAAAAAACTAACAAAAGCTTTTAGGCTGGTTACACAAAATACTGGCTGCATCAGATTTTACCATTAAAGATATAGCTTATTACTAATAATAGATCAAGCACATTGATAATTTAAAACAAAGTAAACATTTTTTAAATTAAATTATGGGTGAACATTTTAATAACCCTTGTACTGATAATTGAGCTATGAAGAAACCCATTATTGCTGAGAATGGTTAATTTAACACCTCTGCAATTAGTATTATTCAATATTACAGTGTAAGGGCCTGTTCTTTCAAGCTATCCAGTGGGGGAAGGTCCCTGTGTCTATATGAAGTCCAGCTAATTTCAAAAGGATTCCATGTCATGCTTGGCTCTGCCCAATTTGCAGAACTGGAATTTGAAATGGAACAATTTGCAGAACTGGGGCCTAAGACGAAACTGTCTAGCTATCTAGAAACTTGAACAGAATATTGGACAGAACCATCTATTTCTGTAAGGTCAGTTGGCTTTTAGGAAGCATTTCTTTTTGTTGAACTATTGAATCTACTACTGAGACAAGTGGTTAAGATGCAGATCAGAACACCAAGTCATAATGCATTGCAAAACCTTGGTACTATTAACTTTGTCGGTTCAGTAAATGCTGTAAAGCAGGTGTGGACACAACTGGCTCACAGCTAGGCACCAGCAATTTTACTTTTGGTCACCAGAGGGTGCTTCTCCATTACATTTCTGCAGTGGAGCTAGGTGACAGGCTACTAAAACATTGATTTGTCGAGGCCTGCTGTAAAGGCTGTAAAAGGCTCGACCCTGTAAGCGTATGCAGACCAAATCAATGACTTAAAGCAGAGTGCGGCCTGGGTTAGGGCTGCACAGCCTTTTGAGTTTAAGAACATCTTTACAAAAGACAGTCCAGATCATTCAAGCGACAATACTAACATCAAGGGCAAGAAAAAGGCTTTGAAGTCACAATCTGATTGCTGGTCTGTTTCTGAAGCTATGCAAATACATGCACTGCTCCTCACTTGCGGGCAAATAGTTTTTCTACACTCTAGCTCTATGTGAACATTACTCTGTAATTTTAATCCTTCTCTATCCTAAATTTAGTCCAGATTGTGTCCTGAGATCTACATGAGAAGAGGACTCTCTGCGTAAAAAAATCTTTGATCCTGCATGGAAGAAGAGTTTAATTTCTTCCCTGACTGATCTAGGATAGGTCTAGGTTCCATTCTGAATGAGGGGGTGAACACCAGGTAAACCAGGAAGAGAGGAGAGGGTAGGGTTGTGGGAGTGGGTGGGACCTAGACTGGTAGTTAAGAGACTAAGTTTCAATTCTGTGCTTTGCCATGGAATTCCTGTGTGACCTTAGGCAAATCAGTGGATTTCATTGTGCCTCAATTCCCCAGCTGTAAAATGAGAACGATAATCTGTCACTACCTCAGAGGGCTTTTGTCAGGATAAAGACATTTAAAAAACTGTGAGGTGCTCAAACACTGATAATGGGAGGCATACAAGTACCAAGAAAAAAAGTGGAACAAAACTCAGTTTCTCTTGGGGTAGAATTTCAGTCGCAACGGTATGTGTTCGCCACCCTGATCACAGTTTTTGGCACTTAGATACAATAGACCAAACTCATGGAAAGCATAGAGGAAGAGGGGGCAGGTTTGTTTGTATAGTTGTAACAAGTCTTATTTGTGAGTTTTAACAAGTAAATGGTATTTGTGGCCCTTATGCATGATTCATTTCAAAATTTTCACAAACAATCCTAGCACTAATCTCCAATATTTTATACTTTGTATACATATAAATCAGATATATATGTATCATAGGTATTTATGAAGTGATGATTTCTAACAAACAATAGGAAACTGGAAATTTACTAGAACTCCATTAATATTCAGATGTAGATAAAAACATGTATTTCAGAGGCTGCTGACTTGAGCACCTACAAGTCCCAATGAAGCCACCAGGAGTTGCAAGAGAATGGCCCAGTCAAGATAAGGCCATACAATATTAAATTTGATTAGATCAATGCAAATTAATAGCTCGATACCATGAAGGTCGAACCAAGTAAACAATGGAATTTGAAACTGGCATTGAAACCAAAATATATTATTACTGTTAAAACCTCCACATATCTCTGTTGATATACAAGTGACTCACGTTTGAAATTTAGTTCTGGTTATAGGAGACAGATTATTAATGCCACAGAAGTTTGCTACAAAATCTACAGTCATCCAAGTGTTTACATGAAAAGAAAGATCTCATTTGAAAAGACTGAGTGTCGGCAATAGAGCAGTGTATACTCTCTATACTATGAACATATATTTTTCATCAACATTTAATTTTTTTTAAAACTGTAATGGAAGATACTGCTGCAACAGTATAGTATACTTTGACGTCTAGGGGACTATAACCTCATATTGTTGCCTAGGCATTTATACATGTAACTTCCATCAGCACTAATGGATGTTTTCTTATAAATTCCCATTCACTGATATGAGAATACACCTCAATTTAACAAAGAAATTCAAAATCAGTTTTTTTCCAGTCCAATTTTTCTTCTGTCAATACAACCTTGTTATTAGAAAACAACATTTCTGTTCTAATGTATTCTAATGTGGCTGCAGGGAAAATGACCAAAAGCATCTTAAATTAAACCACTCATGAAAGGAAGCTCTGCATTTACACCAGGACCATTATCCTAAAATGAAGTGAAACTATATGTATTGAGCATCGTAATACTTGATAGACTTGTAGATGAAACTGTTAGAATGGCAGAAAATATGTTACATATCCATTTAGCTACATACAATTATGAGCCTGATATGCTCCAAGAATTTTCAGACTTCAGAATCTGAAACCATAGTAGAAAAATGAAAACATGAAATAACAGCTGTGTATCAGCGACAAACTTTAGAGAATCATTTAATGTAGATACTAAAGATTTACTATTTTAAGCAGGTTATTTCATTAAATATTTCCTTATATACTTCTGAAAAGATTAATTGGTCAAAAAAACTTAAGATGCTGAACCTACTACAAATGCATAATTCCCAGGGGCCATATTATGCCATAGATTTCTGAGCAGAACTCCCCATCAATTTAAATGAGGAATTCTGCGTATAAATCAATGGGACAGAGGGCTCTGATGTCCTATATTTAAAAAATGGTATAGTTGATTTTTTTTAAAAGAAAGAAAGCAGCAGCGAAAACAAAACATACATTCTATTCTAGCATCTACCCAGAATTCATGAGAAAATATGTAACATTTTAAAATAATGATCCAGTTAATTTATGCTGAGACATAAAATAGTAAAACCACACAAGTACTTCTTCATTTTAGCAAATCAATGGTTCAGAAAGTATTACACTAAATACCAAATGAATCAATAGCAATTGGGTCATTGTTTTTAAATTAATGATTTACATTTTAGACTGTTAATAGAACCAAGGAGCCAGTCTTCTTTACTGTTTCACTAAGATTAAGAAAAAGAGAATTTCTGACAACAGAAAAATCAGACAGTATAAATGAGTTCAAGCATATAAAGTAATTTTTAAAAGGGCTATGACTCTTCAGTCTACCTTTTTTAAAAAGCTAATACAGTTATCATAAAACCATAGTGAATGTAAATGACTGGTTTAGTCTATTCAGAGAACCTGAGCAACAATACAATTTGAAAGAACATGAATCATTTTGATTTTGGAAATCTTCCTTAAACCACTGAGTTCATTTCAGTCAATGGGATTTCTCTTTACAAAAGGATCAGTGCATCCTGTGGCTTGAATATGAATCTGATATGTACAATCTAAGGAATGCATCTAACCAAAGATTGTTGCAGGAATGTCTGAAATGAAATGTTAAAGTTCTCATCACTGTTAATCAAACATCACTAGGTGATCTTGTTCTTTGAGACAGGCTAGAGGGGATACAGCCACAGCAGATGAGCCAAAATGCTTTTTGTATCTCCTGGTTCCTAAAGGCATATATTACAGGGTTGATGATGGAATTGTAGGTGGCTGGCAGGAGGGTGGCATAGGTATATATTGAAGGATAAGTATAATCTGCTATTAAAGAATAGAGTGTAAAAGGCATCCAACAAGCAGCAAAGGTCCCCAAAATAATGGCTAAAGTAGACACTCCTTTTCGGGTGGTCACATAATGGGATGTGGCCAAGAAATGGTGTTGCAAGGCAATCTGATGGGCATGGCGCATCACAATTTTACAAATCTGAATGTAGAGCTGCAGCATGAGAGCAAACATGAGCAAGAAAGAGACTGAAAGGATAGCGGCATTATTTTTAGTGAGTGGCCTAATAACACTGCAGGTGGATTCATCGTTGAGGCAATTCCAGCCCATTATAGGCAGCAGTCCAATACAGATAGATACTCCCCAAAGCAAAATAAGCATGACATAAGTAAAAGTGACGGTCCTTTCTGAATTATAAGTCAAAGCATAATACAATGAGAGGTAACGATCAACAGTAATAGCCAGCAAGCTGCAGACAGATGCAGAGAAAGAGGCAACAATCAGTCCGATAGTAACCAGTTTTGTGGCTTCTGACTGTAGAAGATAGGCAAAAATAAAATTGATGATCAATCCAATTCCTGCTAAGAGGTCTGCAAGTGCCAGGCTGCCTATCAGAAGGAACATGGGGGCACGAAGACTAGGATTTTGGAAAATGATAAGGACCACAATGGCATTTTCACAGGAGATAAGGGTTCCTGAAGTACACAAAACAATGTCCCAGGGGTTTACTATGAACTCTGGTTCTGGGTCTACGACAGGAATCAGGGAGGAGACTGCAGTTGAGACATTCTCTGTAGAGCTGGCTTCTAAATGATCTTGAGGCAGCCAGCTTAAATTAACCTTCAGATCTTCATTCATTTTAACCCCTGTCTTCTTCAATGAAAAGACATTTTTTTTAATGTTCAGATACAGTACTAGTGAATTCAAGAACATGCAATGCCTTAGATATCTCTATGAATCTCAGATGCAGGCAGGCACATATTACATAAATGTCACAGTACAAATGATGAAGAAAAATACTTAATTTAAAATTGCCTAAAAATTATTTTAAAAAAGCAAAAGAACTGGACATGAAATTAGAGAGATTTTCTTCATTAAACCAAAGTAGGAAACAAGTGAAATATGGTATGGGCACACATTACTGCATTTAAAGAAATAAACCCCCCCTAATGTAGCTAGAACTGCTTGCTTAAATGGCTTTTTGGTTTAAGAAGGTAAACAAAACTTAAAGCATGAGTTCAAATATGTAAAAAGAGCAATTGTTGCATGATGCGAATCACAAGTCAGCAGCTGGGTTTGTAATTAAATTCCAGGGGGTTTAACCGTTTGGTTAAGAATGCTCACAAGCAGACAATACAGCACAATTCTCTTAAAACTAAGAGGCACCATCCTATTTGCATGAGTGGGAAATTCGGCCGTAGGGGTATTTACTCTGCAGAGCATCCTTGGTCCTGAAGGAATAGCAATGGGGTGTAACTGGGGTGGGGATGAGGTGAGGAGACAGAGCAATGCCATGCAAGCATCTGTGCGAGGATAACACAATCTCTTACAAGACAGATGGACACAGACAGTGACAGAAGGACAGCGGGACGAGCCCCCTATGGTGGTCACCTTGGCTTCTCCCCTGCTGGAGGAGGAGGGTCTGCAGGTCCTTTCTATGCAGCAGGGCAGGCTGCTCCTGGCAGGCTCATTGTTTGCACTGCTCAGAGGCGGGGAGGGGGCGGCCGTCCTGGCAGTGCCAGCTCCGGGCTGTGCAGTAGGGAGCGCAGGTGCAGTCCCCTCCGCGCTGGCCCCCGGACGCAGAGCCTGATGCATGAGGCTGACTCTGAGGCGGAGATAAGCGCAAGCATGCGCGCACGGAGGGACAAGGAGGGGGCGCACGCTACCAGCCCGCGAGAAGAGGAGCAGAAGGCACGTGGGCAGCAGAGGAAAAGGGGTGGCGTGCGTCGCGTGAGCGGCGCGCGCACGGACCCGAAGAGGTGGGAGAAGGAGGGTGAGCTGAGGCACGCGCTCTGACACGGAGACACTGCTACTCCTGACGCGCAGGCGCAGGGGCACCCACCCCCTGACCCCAAACGACCCTTTTGGGGAAGGCTAGGAGCAGCGGGGGGACACGTGTGCAGCGCGCGCGTCCCGCCAGCACCAGGTTACAAAGTTGTGTGCTCCGCTCGGAGCCCCTCCCATCACAGTCCCCCATCTCCCTGCTCTCCAGTCCCCAGCTACAGCCCCCCAAATCCCCCATCTCCCTGCTCTCCAACCCCCAGCTACAGCCCCTCAAATCCCCCATTTCCCTGCTCTCCGACCCCCAGCTACAGCCCCCCAAGTCCCCCGCCTCCCTGCTCTCCGACCCCCAGCTACAGCCCCCAAGTCCCCCGCCTCCCTGCTCTCCGACCCCCAGCTACAGCCTCCAAGTCCCCACCTCCCTGCCCTCCGACCCCTAGCTACAGCCCCCCAGTCCTCCCATCTTCATGTGGAGACATGGGAACTGTCTTGCTCTTATTGCAGGAGTTTTCAAACGGGATTGTGCCCATCCCCAATAGCAGGTTGGTAGGTTATTATGGGGGGAGGTGTCACAGGCTGACAGCCCCTGTGGGGTGAGGTGCAGGTCATCACAGCCTGAAACATGTTCAAAGCTGGTCCTGGCAAAACAAGTTTGAGAATTTCTGTCTTATTGGAAATGTCAGTGACTCAGTTTAAGACACCCAGATACCGCAGTGGCAGGCACCTTGTAAATGTGTGCAGTAACAATAACAATCTTCCTGGACATTATTCATCCTCTTGTACTGAATACTAAAGGTCAAGTTCAGAACTGGAATAAGTGGCTGCAATTATTTGTGTCTGTCATTTGCTATTTTTTGTTGTTTAGTGCTGACCGTATCTTTGGAGGTGTGCTAGGCACAAAACTAAAGATAAATCCTGCCCTAAAATGGATTGCAAAGTCATTTAAATCTATTTCTAAAACAGGCTGATTTTTGACCCTCTGACTTTTGCCTTTATTGCTACTGGCAAATACTGAGCCCCAGCCATCTAACTGTGGTAGAACTGTATTATAAAGGCAGGGTATATGAAAAACATTATATCCATGTGATAATGAAACTGAAAACGGAATGGCAAAGCCCAGAGCATCAATCTCGGCTCACCAGCAGCTCCATCTTGCCAATATGCAGGAGGTGATGGCAATGCCATCTGAGGGAATTCTGCACCAAACAAATACATAAAAAATCTGCACAACAGTATTTTAATATTCTGAAAATTATATTTGTCAATAAGTAAATATGGAGGCTCCAGCATGGCAATGGTGAGCATAAGCTATGGGCTGTGCAGAGATGGGAGATCAGTCTTCAGACTTATCTCTCCTCCTAACATACGTACTGTACCTGACGCAGCACAAGGGCCAAGTCTGCACCTCCGTATCAGGCACAACAGACATGGGCAGATGGGCGCAGCCTGGTGGGAACCAAGTGTGGAGGGGCTTAGTGTTGGGAGATCCAGGTGTGGGTGAGAGGGTTCCGTGTGGGCAATCTGGGTCTTGGAGGCTCAGTAGGAGGTCTGTATGTGTGTGTGTGGGGGAGGGGGGGCCGGAATCTGGTTGCACAAAGGCTTGTTGAGGGGGATCCAGGTGCAGGGAAAATAGGACTCTGCAGAGGAGTCCAGGTAAAGGTGGTTGGGGCTCAGTGGTGGGGGGATGGAGTTTGGCAGGTGGGGTCTGGGTGCTGGGGAACTGGGGGTTTGAGTGTGGGGGCATGTTAGGGTGGTTGAAGTGCAGAGGGGAGGGGGTTTGAGTGCAGGGACTCTGTGGGAGGCTAGTCTGGGTGCAGGGTGTGGTGTGGGAAGAGGGTGGGGCTCAGTGGGGGGATCTGAATGCAGGGGTGTCAGTTTGGTGGAGCGGAGGTTTGAGTGCTGGGGGTCTCAGTGCAGGGTTTCTGAGTTCAGAGTGGTGAGGCTTGGCAGGGAGGGCTGTGTATGAGGGTGTGCCAATGCACAGTGGTTGGGTGGACAGGGAAGAAGGTCCCCATACTGTGACCCCTTCCATTATTGCTGAGGAGCAGCTGGGGCAGGAAGCAGCATGTGTGTGGGGGCATGTGTATGGAGTTTCCTGCAGCTAAGAGAGGTTTCTAGGTGTTGGGTCTGGCCTTGTCCCAGATGCTTCTTGCAAGGGAAGAGGAAGTCTATCCTCTCCCAGCCCAGGTGGAACTAGCAGCTGACCCCAGCGCTGGGTAGGAACCACTGGTCAGGGAGTCCCTACTCTTGCCCTTGCTCCCACTATGATTTACCTCTCCACCAGCTGTTCCAGCTGCCCAAAATTACATGCCTGCACTTGTGGGAAGTGCATGTGACTGCTCTTGTGGCTTCCATTTACTTCCCTGTCATGTTTCTGTGGGAAGCATAGAAATCTGCAGGAGACATGAATTCTATGTGTGTGCAGTGGTGTGGAGTTATCCCAGGGGGAGTAAATGGTTTTGAGTCTGCAGGGACATGGCCCAAGGTGTGAGATTTACAAAAGCATTTATAAAGTCAATGGGCCTTAAGTGCCTAACCTGCCTAACCACCTTTGAAAATTGCTGGTCCTATCTGCAACTTTAGTTGCCTATATATCTTAAAATATCAGGATTGTGTGGAGTATTGCAATTTACAGAGAAGGATTCCTTCTCTCCGGTTTTCCACTAAGCAGGGATACCCAGTGCACATCTCAAATTGAAATTGAGTAGGTCACATTTTACTGATCCCTGTGGGACCTTGTTAGTTAATTCTTGTCAAGATGATTTAGTTGTGTTTCAATGACCTATTGCATCCTAGCTCATAATGTGGTTTTAAAATGGATATAATAATAGAATTGATGCCTGCTCTCCTGATTTATCCATCAGCTTCTCATGTGATAGTGTAAAGAATACTTTATTGCAATCTAGAGTTGATATGTCTGGTGCTTTTCATCATCTGTTAGTCAGGTCACCATTTCATTTGTAATAGTAGTTGAAATTGCAAAACACAGTTTTCATTGCCTTTTCAACTTGTTTAACAATTGGGGAAAGCCTAGTATTTTAACAAAGTAATTAATTTTCAGTTGGAAGATCTTGTTTATTTTAATGATTGCTTAATTGGAATGGAAAATTGTAAATGACCTATCATTCAGTTCCCACATTCTTAGTGTTTCAAGCTGTCATTTTCTAGCAAGATGTTTGATTTTACTGGCCAAATGTCACTCTGCTGCTATAAATCACAGCTATCTTTTGGAGGAGCAGGTAGTGTAATGGCTACTTCCCAGACACCCCCAACATTGTCATGCTGCTGGAATTAGTGCAGCTGTCATGGTTACAGAACTAGCTGCACTTTTATCACCTGCCTGGTCTTCCTCAGTGCACATGTCAAGCCTCATGCCTTTGCCCATCCAAGGGTGGAATTCTGCAGCTCTCCCACTCTGAGACTGAGCCTCGAGCTACTGTACCCTGTGTGTCAACTGTTATTACCCAGCAGGTTCAACTGGGGTTAGGAACCTGCAGTTCTACCCTTTGGGAGTCAGTGATCAGACAGCCGTCTTAAAATCTAAGTAACATTTATATTAGCAATAGGAACAAAGCTTTGGGGGGGGGGGAACGGAATTTAAGATAAGTCTACCTGCATGTCTGTCATACCTAACATCATGCCATTCTTTGATACTGATTTAGGCAGGCATAGCTTCTCCACACGCTCAGAAGGGCTTTGGCAACAGGAACAAAGAATATGTCTCAGTCTTGTTGCCCAGAACAGCTAACACTCTTAGTCTTGTTCCCCTGGACAACTAATACCTTCTCTTGAGAGAGGGTCCCTTTTAAACCCTCCTATAGTTCTTCTGTCTTCCTGGATTGTGCCTGCATCCCGTCAGTCCTGTAGGCGTCGCAGGGAATTGAGTTGGAGTCCTCAAAGCCAGTGGCTCTCGCATTATTCCTTAGCAACTCTCAAGTGTTTGCTGATAGGCATCTTACTTTGAACCATCTTTTCCTTCCTGACTGTTTTTCCACCTAACCAATTATTGAGCTAAACAAGTCAATTCATACAATAAACATCCCAATAACCAGATGAACATACAGAATTCATAAATTATTGTAGGGCAGCTTCAAGTCTGTCACGGCAACCCACATATACCTTTACAAATGGACTCTTGCTATCAATATGCAATCTTTGGAAACTGACTCTTCTCTACCAGTAGGCGTATTAGAAATAGTTTTAAGTATATGTTTATAATACCCAAAAGGTACAGAAAACCTTAATGAAGGGAGAACCTCAGGCTATGTCTTCACTACAAAGTTAAGTCAACTGAAGTTACATCAACAATCATAAATCGCTTTAATTACAATCAGTTGTGTATATCCTTGTGTCGCAGTGTGCATCCACAGTCAGTGCTCTTTAATTGACAGAGATTGTGCATGATGGATAGCTTTCGCATTGTGCAACTCACTACCCTTGGCTACTAGGAACTGATTGTGGGAGCTTGCTCGCCAGCCATGATGCAGTTTTGTCCCGTAATTCCATAGGCTTCCAAATTAATTTTTTATAATTTTTTAACAGCCCTTGTAAACTCTGCCCCCAGCAGCTCTGCCTGAAAGCATGAATCCTGAACTGCAGACCAGTCTGCTGATTACTAATCAGCACTATCTTTTAACAAGGATTGTGCTGGTCAAATAGTGCTTGTAGCTCTTAGTTAGACTCCATACAGAGTCTTTTTTTTATTTTAAGTGACCATTATAGCTGAAATCGAGGGCCATCCCTTGGGGGGAGCGGGATCCTGGGCCAATTGGCCAAGGCGGGGTCCCACCCCCCCTTGCTGCTGGAGAGTGTGGCGGGTCCACCGGCCCGCTCCGCCCCCCCCAGGGAGTCGATTCTGGAGGCCGAGGCCACCAGTGGGGGGAGCCAGCTTCGGCCCTGGGCTGGGACCCTGAGGCCAACGGCGGGGGGAGCCGACCCCAGGAGGCTGAAGCCGCTGGCGGGGGGAGCTGGCTCCAGCCCCGGGCCAGGAGGCCGCTGGTGGAAGGAGCCGGCTCTGGCCCCCCGCCCTGGGCTAGGAGGCTAAGACCTCTGGCGGGGGGAGCCAGCTCCAGCCCCAGCCCAGGAAACCAAGGCTGCTGGTGGGGTGAGTGGGAGCCGGCTCCAGCACCGGACCCAGCGGCTGAGGCCACCGGCGGGGGAACTGACTCCGGCCCTGGAGGCCGAGGCTGCAGGCGGGGAGCTGGCAGTATGTGGCCGTGTGGGGCAGGCCAGTCCAGAAGCCGGGCCCTACACATGTGCTCCGCCCCTGGGCCTGCCTGCTCTGCCCTGGGCGTGGAGAGGGCCGACCCAGGGGCCGGGCATAGCGCTCCCAGGCCACCCCACCCCTCTGCCTTTGGCTTGCTGCCGAAGGCAGTGGGGAGCAGGAGGAAATGGGGTCAGGGAGGGTGGGCTGTGGCGCATGCGGGCCCCACACTGCCCTGCTGGGAGCGGGACAGTGCGGGGCCCATGTAACCGCGGGGCTCGGGGCAATCGCCCTGTTCACTCCTCCCCCCCAGGGACGGCCCTGCTGAAATCACTGATAAGTACTAGTGCTTAGACTTGCTATGGGACAGTCACAGTGTTTCTGTGAAGAGACTGCCAGCCTGCAACATCATAAGTTCCCCGACTGAGACCTAAAATCACAAAAGTTTGGTCACAGTGTGGAGGTAGCAGCGGATGGTGCCTTCTTTCCCCCTTTTCCCTGGAAGGTAAACTCATGCAAAATCACCTCTGAACTGTGGGTCTCCAGCAGTGTTCCCTCTAAGCTGCGCGGGTACGTGGCAGCGCAGCGGCCGTTGCACCCCCCGTGCAGCACTGAGGGACCCCCGCACAGCCCGGCAGCCCCCGCCGCTCCCTCCAGACCCCCGGGGCTGCGGCTTTGCCACTGCAGACACGACCTGCGCCCGGCCTCTGGGCTGGCCCTCCCCTCCCCCAGGGCGGGACAGGCAGGCTCAGGCTAGGCTCAGGTGCGCGGGCCTGCCTGCCCCATGCGGCCGGGGCTGCGGGGTGGCTGCGGCCGCGGCGGGCTCCCGGGCTCCCACCCGCTGACCACCTCGACTTCCCGGCCCGGGCTCATCTGATGGCCTCGGCCTCCCAGCACAGGGCTGGGATCAGCCTCCGAGGCTGGGGTCTGCTCCGCCCCACCGGTGGCTTCCCAGGGCTGCGGTAGGGTCCTCCCCCACCAGCAGCCTTGGCTTCTCTCTTTCTTTCTCTTCCTTCTTTCTCTTCTTTGCCTGCCTTCTTTTTTCTTTCTTCCTCTCTTTCTCTTCCTTCTTTCTCTTTTTTCCTTATATGTCTTACTTTTTCTTTCCTTTTTTTCTTTCTCTTCTTTCCTTCCTCTTTCTTCTCTTCCTTCTTTTTTCTTTCTTTCTTTCCTCTTCCTTCCTTCCTCCTTCTTTCTCTTCCTGTTTCCTCTTCTTTCCTTCTTTCTCTCTTTCTTTGCTTCCTTCCTTCCTTTCTCTTCCTTCTCTTTTTTCTTTCTCCCTTTCTTTCCTTCTTTCTTTCTCTCTTTCTTTGCTTCCTTCCTTTCTCTTCCTTCTCTTCTTTCCTTCCCCTTCCTTCTTTCTCTTTTTTCCTTCTTTCTCTTCCTTTCTCTTCCTTCCTTCTTTCTCTCCCTTTCTCTTCCTTCCTTCTCTTTTTTCTTTCTCCCTTCCTTTTTCTTTCCTTCTTTCTCTCCTTTGCTTTCCTTTTTCTTTCCTTCTTTCTCTTTGCCTTCCTTCTTTTTTCTTTCTTCCTCTCTTTCTCTTCCTTCTTTCTCTTTTTTCCTTCTTTGTCTTCCTTTTTCTTTCCTTCTTTTTTCTTTCTTTCTCATCTTTCCTTCCTCTTTCTTCTTTCTCTTCCTTCTTTCTCTTTTCTTCTTTCTCTTCCTTCTTTCCTCTTCTTTCCTTCTCTCTTTCTTTTTCTCTTCCTTCCTTTTTCTTTCTTTCTTTCTTTCTTTCTTTCTTTCTTTCTTTCTTTCTTTCTTTAAAAAAAACTTTTAAAAAATTAATTTTAAATAAAAACCTTTCTAAAAATTAAATTTCAATTCAAAATTCATTCAAATTCAGTTAAACACAATTAATTAATTCTATTTACAATTACTTTAACTTCAGTTAATGCCTATAATTTCTGTCGTGTGAGTGTACACAAAAGTTTTATTCAGAAAAAGTTTTGCACACGGCTTGAAAATTTTGCACACAAGCCGCCAAACCTTAGAGGGAACATTGGTCTCCAGTACTGACCAAGAAGGACAACATAGTGAGTGGAGTGTGATGGCAGGAGAAGGGAGAGGCACATTAAAGGAACATTTGTTTGTTGAACTGTGTTTGAGAGACTTTGCTCCAGAATGCTAGATTTGTGACTGGGAAACTTATATAAATATTTCCTAGTAGGCCAAGATTTTAAAAATGCTTTATTTGCCAAGGTCATTATCTTACATTATCACTATCTTGAGAGGTCGTTGTCCTGGATAGAGTCTGTACTAAACATTTTTTATGTTTTAATTAATTTTTACATAAGAGCATGAGAATGGCCATACTGGATGAGACCAATGTTTATTTAGCCCAGTAACCTATCTTCTGAGAGTGGCCGGTGCCTGAAGCTTCATGAAATGAACAGGACAGGCAGTCATGGAGCTATCCATCATCCCTTGTCATCTGGTCTCACCTTCAGGCAAAAAGAGACTAGGAACTTTTCAGAGCATAGTAATGCATACAATCCATTCTGCCTATCCCAGTTAATACCATTGATGGACCTATTTTCCATAAACTTATCTAATTGTTTTTTGAACACTTGGCCTTGGTCTTGGCCTTTGCAACATCCTCTGGCAAAGAGTTAAATAGGTTAACTGTGTGTTATGGGAAGAAATGCTTCCTTTTGATTGTTTTAAACCTACTGACTTTTAATTTTATTGGGGGACTCCTAATTCTTGTGTTATGTGAAGTATTAAATTTATGCTAATTAAGAAATCATGAAATATTTAATAATGTAAGTAAGGTTTTTTGCAAGTTGCAAGTTTTATTTAGATTATTAGTTGTTCATTGCATCTTTACCTATGAATATATCCAAATATAAAGATTTATCATTTATTTCTTCATTGCCCTTTCTGTTAGAATGCAATACACTTTTTCCTCTTTATTTTATTTATTTTTTTGTTATGGTCTGGGGTCTCTAAATCTTGACATAGTTTAGGGCCTCAGCATGTCTTAATCCGGCCCTGACTGTGGCACAAGGATACCATAATAAGAGCTGCACTTCTGTGGAAAAGTGAATGGTGATCACTTTGTGGAAGCTGGCAAGTCCAGACTTTACTAGTCAGCTGTCAATCACTTTAGAAGTGGAAAGTTCTAAACTGGAAAGCGGGTGTTGCAGTGATGCAAATATGCAGAGCCATTAATGATCTCCTGCTGTGAAGGACTTTGACTCTTGGCAATGTTCAGAAAACACTTCATGCTTTTGAAGCAATGAAATTTCCTCACTATGGCAGTGCAATAGATGCCCTGGGGCAAAATTCCCTACTGATCCCAAATATGGTGATCAGCTAATCCCTGAGCATGTGGGCAAGCCTCACCAGCCAGACACCCAAAAAAGAATTCTCTGCACCAACTCCGAATCCACCTCATCACAGGCCACTGACTATTCTGAATATTGGTACCCTTTTCCATAGGCTGGGGTAATCAAGCCTGATATTTCACACCTGAGGGCAACCCAAAATGCAAGGGTTCATCTCCTGCATATGTATAGTTTCAGACGGGTTCCATATGCTGCTTGCTTGCCTGTGTGCTGCTCTGGTCCCCACAGAAATAATTGCTAGTTGGTGCAGCAAAGTTTCCTACAGCAGGGGGAGAAATAAGGCAGCTGCCTCAGGTCTTTGTTCTTAGCATGCACTGCTTCATGTTCCTTTTGTGCTTCTTCTCCTGCCTGGCACTATCAATCAGCCTGTAGGTATCAGAGTTCTTCTGGCTGGAGTGAAGTTCTGACTGCACAGCCTCCTGTCCCCACATATCTGTACAGGAGCATGGCTACTGTGGAAAGCTGGTGTGGTCAGCTCGGAAGAAGCTTTGTGAACTGTCTATGCTGAGCAAACAGGAAGAGGAATATCAAATATTCCTGGGCCTTTAAATGGGGAAGAGGTACATAACTGTGTACCTTCAGGGCAGTGGAGTTCAAACTGCTGACCACAGTGGTAATGATGGGTATTGTGGGACACTTCCTGGAGGCCAATTAAGGAGACATAAGCAAGTGCAGTGTCTACGCTGATGCTGTGTTGCTCTTACGTTGCAAAAGACCTATACTTTTTGATGAGGTCATTTTATTGTCAACCTAGTGGTGGGTTACATCAGCAGGAGGAACATTTGCTGATTACACCTCCACAGTTTTGTTGACGAAAGCTGACTTTTTTTTTTTTTTTTTTTTTTTTTTTTTTTACAAAACTGTATAGAGAAGACAAAGTCTCAGAAATGGCTTTTGAACCACAAAAGTCATGTAATGCAGTAAAATAACATCTAGTCCATATGTATAATGCCATATATTACTAATGTACATGTATTCATGCAGTGTTTCTTTTAATCTTTGCTCTATAGCTTGTGATCTTGTAGTTAAGGGTCACAACTTATGACCTTGTAGATAAGGGTAATTTGTAGTTGCTTAGCTTTTGTGGTTAGGAAAAAGTAGAATGGTAGTGGGGTATAAGATTGACAGGGTAATTAGCCTACTGTAGGCATAAGATTGATAAGGTATAGGTATGAATTAAGGTAGGAATGCAAGGTCTGTAGACCTCAAGCCTATAAGATATTTAGCTTAGCCAAATGAGGCTTTAGACCTAGAAATAGATTGACTTGAGGAGCTGACCAATTAATAGCCTTGTACCATAAAATGTTCTGTTATAATAAATAGAGATGTTAAGTGCTGATGTTTGGGGAAATTGTACTGCAATGTATTGATTAAAAGCACAGGAGAACAGTGAAAGCCGAATGTAACTTTTTTTTGGATTTTTGTCAGTAATGTGTTAAGTGCCAGTTGCTATGATGATTAGTTGAGGTAAGTGTTAATGAGTATAACAAGCGCTCATAATTTAGCCTATGAAAAACAGGGCATCCCGATGTGGAAGTACAAACAAGGGAAGGAGGTGGAAATCCGGAAACACATGTATGAGCCTCAGTGGGCGTTAGCATAACTCATGATAAAAAAAAGTGTCTCTCAGCCTGTGTTCTGTTGGGGATGCATCAGGCGATGCCGAGTTGAGGCCCATCCGATGCTTATCCATACTCCAGAATTCCCCATATGTAGGCACGAGTAATGCCAATATTCATGCTCTGCATTCTATATTATCTAACTTTCTTTTGTTACAGTTCTGTGTTGGTGGCATTGTGTATCTGCCTAGTGAAATTATTAATAAACAAACGTGATCATTTGTGAGTGTTTCCTGTGTGTTTCTAGGGTCTATGTATTTTATACTCACTTTGTTGCTCTTAATACTGTAGCCGATCAAGATACTGAATTTGTATCAGCCATCACAGCAGTATAAGGCATACCATAAGCCGTAATCAGAACAAACCCTATCAATTAGGCTATAAAAGGTTATACTGCTGTTGCTTATTGTATATAATTCCAGCTGACAGCTTAGAATTTACCTAGCTACTGTATACCCTATTTTTCCACAGTGCAGTCTCATTTTTGCCAACTCTATAAAAACTTCCTTGTTAAAACTGAGCCAGACATCAAGTCCTAACTCAGTTTTTCTAAGCTATCACTCAGGCTGAAGCCAGAAGGACTTTGCCTAAATATAGGCTTCACTGGGAATAGTTTTGGTCTATTTTTTTCTGCATAAAAAGTTAAGGATAGAATATAATTAATGCCAGACAATATAGTATTATGTAAAATAAATGAGGTTTGTTTGACAAGACCTAATTTTTTTGATGAGATTACAAATTTAACAGATAAAGGTAATTGTGTAGATGTAATACACTTAAGAGTTAGTACTGTATGATATGTTTATTTTAAATATTGCATTCTTCAGTATCAATAAACACATATTAAATAGATTAACAACTGGCTAACTGACCCATATCATAAAGTGGTTGTCAATGGGGACTCATCATGGAATAGTGGTGTTTCTGGTGGGGTTCCATAGGGAATGGTACTGGACTCAATGTTATGCAACATTTTCATCAAGAATGTTGAAGTAAATATAGCATCATTGTTAATAAAATTTACAGATGACACAAAGACTGGTGTGGTTGTAAATAATGATGAAGATAAGGAAGTCATACAGGGCATTTTAGATTGCTTGTTATCTTAACCCATTCACATGAAATGCATTTTAATGCACCCAAATGCTACATTATATGTCTAGGAACAGAAAATACAGGCCAGAAAAAACTACAGAATTGAGCTGAGGGCTGGAGGAAATGCCTTACAACGAACAGCTGGAAGAGCTCAATCTGTTTAATTTATCAAGAAGAAGATTAAGAGGTGACTTGACTTAATGGGGAGAAAATAGCAGGTACAAAAGGGTTCTTTAATTTAATAAGGAAAGGCATAACAGGAACCAGTTAAACAAGATCATTTGGAATTCTAATCCTGGCCACTAAAAGGCTTGCATCATCTCTGAGTTTGGCGACATCAATAGATTTTATAAGCATGCTCTCCACTTCATCATCCAAGTCATTAATGAAGATATTGAACACTACCAGACCCAGAACAGACCTCTCTGGGGCTCCAGTTATGTCCCCCCAGTTTGACAGTGAGACATTGATAACTCTTTCAGAATGGTCTTTCAACCAGTTATGACCACCTTATAGTAACATTATCTAGAATATATTTCCCTAACTTGCTTATGAGAATCTCATGTGAGACTAAAGTCCAGTTATAGCACATCTACATCTTCCTCCCTATTGATTAGGCAGTTACAAGGTCAGTACTTCAAAATGAGATAATGGAAATCATAGATCTTAAAATCATGAAGTATATTTCTGAGAACATTTTCAGAAAGTGATATGCAATGATATTAGATGGAACAACAGACTTGTGCAATATATGGATGATGATATGAATTTTAATGAAGAGTTCACTGGATTGTGCAGTGGACACTCTTGGCAAAATTATAGGGTTCAGTTTCTGAGAGCTATCTTGCATTGTTTGGAATTTGGGATGTTGCAAATGATGCAGTGAAAGATCCTGAAATGAGAGCTTGAATTGGTGGCATAGCAGCTCAAATGGAAAAGTTTAACTTCCTTTTGGTACTGAACTAGAATGAAAAGTCCTGAACATGATAGACAATCTGTCCAAAATTCTGCGAAAGTCAGACATTTCAGCAAAGGAAAGCTAACCTGCTATAAACATGACAATTCACTCCATCAAGTTAGATGAAATCTACAACTTATTCTGTGAGCAAATCCACCAGAACAGTTTAAAGTTGGAGATAAGCTTATACTTCCATGGAAAAGAAAAGTTCCCAAGAAAATGCAAATGGGGGGGAGGGGAGGAGGAGACAGGAGACAAATGAACTGAGTTATCCAAATATAGAAAAGGGATTTCATAACTATAGCTATTTCAAAGTAATTGATTGTACAATGTCTAGTATTCAATCAAAATTTGAAAAGAAAGGCCAAAATTATTCAGAATCTAGACAGTCTCATAACTCCAAATGTAACAGAAAAGTAAGATCAGGACATTCTTTGGCATCTGTTTCCAATTTCAACCATGATGGATTAATTACGCTGCTTCAGCTATTGCAAGCCAACTGTCAGCTTACAGAAGGGTAATGATTGTCAGTTCAGAAATATCACAGTTTGCTCAGCCAAACTCAACACCACCTGTTTTCTGTTGTGGTGAAGCTGATAAAAATGGTTTTGGTGGTGCCAGTAGCCAATGCTGTGAGTAACGGTAGTTTAAAAACTCAGTGTTGTATTAAAGCATGACTTCAATTTACAATGGGACAATCATGTCTCAGCTGGTGTATGATTTTACATGTACACAAGTACAATGCTTTTACTGATGTTGCAGAAGAGCTCATTTCAAGAAGCCCAGGGCAAAGATGGTTGTTTGGAACCATTCCATATTTGTAAGTTGTTCTTTTTACTCGTACTTTAAAAAGTAATGCTTTAATTATTAACTCTGTACTAGGACTACATTTGTCCTCTTTTAACAAAGTGAGATAAACAAGATGCTGTTCCAAACTCAGTGTTTCCTTTATTTATTAATGCAATCCTTATATTAGGGGGGAATTGCTGAAGTCCCAAGCTGTGTTATGCTTTAGTTAAACATAACTTACTAGGCTCAATACAGAAGTAACTGGGTGAAATTTAATGGCTTGTGATATACACAAGGTCAGACTGTATGACTGAATGGTGTTTTCTGGCCTTTTAGACTCTCTGAAGCTATGAATTTTCTTATTTCCCTTTGCTATTTGTGCTGAGGTACTGTGTTTTTGCATAACTGCTTTTTAAAATAGCGGAGTGTACTTGTTCCTTTCCTTGCAATGCTTCCAAAAGCTTTCTTATTTTTTATAAGCCACAGGTACTCTATTAAGACAGGGGTAAATGATTCAGTGCGATCACAATGCTCTTTCTGAAGCCAATTTACATCATGAATGTGAACTGTAGTGAAACAGCCTCTCCTGAATCTGCTTGTTTCTTTGATGACTTCTAGACTCAGATCTAGCTGGCCAGGTAACATCTTTTTGTATAGTTTTTAAAGACCAAATTAATGCATGCACATAACTACCATTGGCTGCAGTGTGCATCTGAGGTCAGGATTTGGTCCGTCTATTCAAAGAATCAGATGAGCTGTTAATTTTTCTACTTCTTCAAACATTCCTTCTTAAATATGAAGATCATGAGAGGTTATTTCTATAGCAGAAATTTCCTATTGACTGCTTCTTCCTTTTCCTTCTTTCTACAAAGATTGTCTTTCTTTATAACTGTTCTGACCATAATTCCCTAATACTGAAATCTTTGCACCAGATTCACCGAACTCCTTGGAATAGATTCACTACTTCTTCATGAAATTCTAGGTGCTTCTCTAATGCCAATGTGCTCCTGGCTTTGACTTTATGCTAGCTGAAGATTTTCCTCTGTATTATTGCTCCCATTGTCTTGTTTGTTCATGCACAATTTGTGTGCCTTATGTTATGCTGCCCTCTGTATATCTGGAACATTCTTCCAATTAAGATAGACTAAAATGTTCTCTCTAGCTTCAAAAATCCTTCTGTTGGATTAAATATTCCTGTTATAATGATAACACAACCTTCTACATTTGCCTAGATATTTTCTATCTTTATTGTTTGGAGTCTATCATAGCCATTTGTGCCATAAGTTTTTTCAGTATGGAAATGCTATTCTTTTCTTATCCTATTGTGGTTATTGTAAAGTGCCATGTACATCTACTGTAATATGTTAATGAAAGTATAAATGGAAATATCAGATGGGCCCTCCAAGGAAATTTGGGAAATGTTAGCAAAATCTGTGGAAGTTTCTAATGTGTAATACTGTCATTAGTGTTAACATTAATAAAATGCTAATTAGCATTTTTAGCTCTGTAAGTTACAGTATTAATGATGCCATCACTTTCCTTCAACTCATGCAAATATTTTTTATTATTGAATTTAAATGGTGCAAATATCCAAGGGCATTATTGTAACCCTCTGTTGAGTTTGGTAAGGAAATATTGTATTTTTCTTATATTTAAAGGGAATAAATCCCCATCTAACAATAGAGTGGCTACCAATATTAAATTGATTTGGATACATGCCACATACATTGGAATGAAATACAATAATATTTATTCTATCTATTTATATGTTACCAAAACCATTTTTCATCATGGTTTATGTTTCCAAGATAGCATCTGTGTGGAATTTTAATTGACTTTAGAAAATTATTGTATAGATTATCAGCCATAACTTTTTCTATTTATGCCAATTATTTTTTACAAACACTATTTATGACAATTATGGACAGCAAAAGCATTTGGTGACAGTTGTATGATCACATAATTCATAATAGTTTACATCCATGTATAAATTACCCATACAATTGGTGTAAAAATGTTTTACATCATAACAGTTTTCTCTTACACCATTGTTCAGATGAATGATGCATTTCCAAGCAATTTAATGTATTTACTGTATCTGAAGTATCATGCATTATTTGGCCAGACAGTCACATACATTTTTGTTTGCAAAATATTCTCAGACTCATAACGGTGGGACAATGAGGTGACTGGCATTAAAATTATAGGGCTTTTATTGAAAGAAACAAAAGAATAAATTCAAAGATGAATCTAGAGGAGGTTTTAGTGGTATAACTGCATCTTGCTCTGGTTCCTCAATGTAAATTATATTAACTTTCACTCACTCCTCACAGGCCAGACTACAGGTTTGTGAACTGAAGAATGTTCTTACGTGTTGTGCTCTAATGGTCCCATATAGACCTTGCTGGTGCAAACTAATAGGTACCTACTTCACAATGATGTAGTCCGGGGTCTATTCTAATGTGACTTAGGTGACTCTTAGTTCATGCAGCTAGCATCTATATGGGACAATTACAGGGCAATGCATCTACAATGCATAAATTACGTGTATTCTGGATTGCAGCTTTGGGTAGATAAACCCTTAGCTTAGCTTGTTTAACTAGACTCATACTTAACTTACATCCCAAAGTCTAGTAGACCTTACATCTCAATTTGGCTCACAGGGTTTGAGTGTAAGGCAGTCTCAGTTGTTGCAACTGCTGTGCCCAGGAGTTAGAAGAGAGGAATGTAGCGATAAAACTAGGTAGCAGAGGGATGTAGTTATCAATTGAAGTAGGTCACTGGCAGACATACTAGATCATCTTATACTGAGTTATGTTCAGTGAGAAACACAAAATGTAACGTGTGCATTATGTTAAATATTCATGAGCTAGATTCTTGGCTTCTGTAAATCAGCACAGCTCTGTTAGAATCAATGGAGCTGTGCTAACTTAAACCAGTCAAAGGCTAGCCCTATGAATGACTGTGAGTATAAAATAATGTCACATTATTATATATTATTCATACTACAGCAGTGCCTGCAGGCCTCAGCCAAAGGACTGATCCAAAGCCCACTGACGTCATTTAGAGTCTTTCCCTTGGTTTTGGTGGGCTTTGGATAAAGATTGGGGGCCCGCTGTGCTTACAAACACTTTGTAAAAGGGAGTCTCTACCACCCAAAACCTAGTCTAAATAGATAAGACAGACAAAGAATCAGTGAACACGCAGGGGCACAGAGCTGGTAGGTTTTCCCTAGATCATAGATCAGGGGCACAGACTGGAACAGCATCAAGGTCTCCTTAGTTCCTGTCTAATGTCCTATCACTGGACCATGCTATTTTTCTTACTTGTCAAATGTCAAAAGACAATAGAGGGTGTAGGAATCTAACTTACGCCATTTTTAGATCCCTTCTGGGTTTTGTCCCATAGCTTTTCAACTCTAAATGAGAACATGTAGTTTAATAACAGTCTTTCCCCTCACACAGGACCTGGCCATGCGAGGGGCTGAATGCTTTCAGCTCATATAACTAGTAGGAGGCTGCTAGCACCTTGCAGGATTGGGCCCATTGTTGCATGCAGTTTAGTGTGACCAGTTCTGACCCGTCATTTCTCATCATCTATGATTTGCTTTTTATATATTATTCTTAAAACACTGATTTTGGTTTGCATGCTGCCTACCACCTTCTCTCTCTCCTTCTCTCCCTCTGCCCCTCCCTCATTTCTGGGCCTGATCTGGCATTCTCTGGATAATCAAACTCCCATTCACTTCAGTAGGAGTTTTGAGTGCACGTACGTCAAAGATTTTTAATATAATTTATATTATTTATTTGAAGCTAAGTAATTAAGTTATGCTGAATTTACAAGTAATTTCAGTAATAATGTAATTTCAACAGTTGTCATTTTCTATATTTAATTTAGTGGCATCCATCTTGAATTCTTAACAAATTATTTGTCATAAGATTTTCTAATTCATGTAAAAAATAATCAAATAATTAAACTAAGCATTTTTACAGACCACAGAGGTCTCTAATGTAATTTCAGTTTTAGGAGCAAAAGGCAAATAACTGTAATATCTATAGCACTAACTAAAGCTCTGTGATGAATTATAAACTAGATCATAGACTTCTAATATTTTAATATCTAGACATTGACCTAGAGCAACCTTTCTCTGTGGTCATAAATGTGATTCATTTTCTTGGCTCACTCATCCATGGGTATGTTTTCAATTGAGATACCCAGCTGCTGTGTTATGTGAATGATTCTAAGTTATAGATTTCAGGGAGGTTTCACAGAGTGAATACCCCCACACACAAATCAATTATATGTGACCTGTCGGCTTGAACTAACGAATCTATATATGCATATGCTAGTGTTTATTCACTCTGAAGATTTTTGTTTAGGCAAAATATTGATAAAAGTTTACATTGTATCAAACACAAAACTACCAAAATTTAATTTGTAAATGTTTTAAACTGGTGATTTTAAAATTATACCTATTAAAATGGATGTAATGTAAATTAATGTTTGATAATTATATGGTTACTAGTATATATTGTCTTAGCTGCAGTCTATTATCACAGCACTGTGCATTTGTATAAAGGTGTTGGTATTTTTCTAACTGTAAAATGTTATATATACCTGAAGTCTAGAAATTGCGAAGGAAGGAGGAGGGCTAAAAAGATGACAGTTGAGCTGGTAATTGATAAAATGTCTTGCTAAGTCAGATGTACAGTGTTGTTGCTGCTGTCATTTATACAGTATGTATGTTATTAAGTCCCTGTTCCTGCAAAGTGTTATGTGAGCAATTGTTATTCACATGAGTCAAATGAGTAAGGAACGATCATGTGCATAAGGCTTCCAAAATAAGATGAAAAAGGATAGTGAGTGGAGTAAGAGCGCGATCATAATATCACTTATACCACTTTAAATCCATAGTAACATTATTTACTGTAATGAAGCTGTACTAGTATAAGTGAGATCAGAGTCTGACCCAAGTATTTATTTAATCACAAATTCCGATAGTAGCTGGAATAAGTGTATTTTTTTATAATAAGCCCAATATAGAGTTCTTCAGTGTAGTGGTTAAATTGTTTATTTAGAATACTTCAGAGATATTGGTCTCTTGTCTTTAAGAGAGATGCTCAAGGGATTCCTGAGATGAAATAGTAATGAGATCTATGCTTAGTGATATTGGAGGCTGCTATCCTCACTTCCCTGTGCTGTTGTATAATTTCATCTGCTTGTTCTGTTAAAAATGGCTCACTTGGGAAATCACCACCATTGCAGAAAGTGCTTTGGGGATTTCAAGCATGGTAGAAGGATATTTCTTTCCCACACTGGTTTTCTCTGGCAAAAGTTGAAATAGAGTGTTCCCACTCGGAGGTGTAGTGGGACCACAACAATTGAAGTGGCACTCTTGGGAGTTTTCCCAGGTAAAACACTACTTTGCATCCAAGAAAACCAATCAAAATGAGGTGGTTCCAATTCCTTGGTGTAAAATCAATATGCTTTGTGCTGGGCAATGTTTAATCATCTCTTACAAACTGTTATTTACAATGCTGAACACGTTCTATCTTGCTTGTCTATTTGCTCTTTATGTTGCCTCCTTGGATATGAGTATACCAGAATATTCCCTTGTGTTCATACACTGCTGTAATAATATTTGAACAAGATATGCCTTGTGAAGGGTCATGTAAAAACTCATAACTTTCTGATCAATATTATGGAAAAAATCACATATCAGCATTATATGTAAAGTTATGAACATAAGATGAAATCATGACTGAAATGTGTTTCTCAGATAAGTCTGAGGAGTGGCTAAACCAGTTCCTCAGAGACAATGGGCAAGCTGAACCTCAGCCAGTGGCTGATGGACCATTCCCTTCTAAATGGCCCATTTTTGACAAGAAAGCTGACAGGGATGAATATCAACATCTTAGCAAAGAAATAGCATGGCGTTTCCTTTCTTCACAGCCTTGCTCCACCACTTGACAAATCTCTTTTTGCCTTGCTCCCGGCTGAAAATGCTTTTTTTTAAATTATAAAAAGAAGGCCAACCCTCCCCTGCCCCCAACAGACCCTATTCTCTTTCCCTCTCTGTCTTTGGCATTGCACCTAAGAAGACAAAGGAAAATAGCCATTGGACTCTGAGGTGGGTGGGAGTGGTCCTGACCTGAGGGTTTGGTCAGTAATCTGCTGGAGCATGTGGTGAGAAACTGTTTGAAACTAATATAGTTTGTAAAGGTTGGCACTAGTCAGCGCTGTCCCGTGGGGGGAGTGGGGCCCAGGGCCAACTGGCCTAGGAGGGGCCCCGCCCCCCTCCCATGCTGGAGGGGAGGCGGGCCATTCCACCCCCCCCCCCCCCAGGGAGCCAGCCCGGGCAGGGAGGCTGAGGCCGCCGGCAGGAAGCTGGCTCCGGCCCTGGCCCTGGAACCGGGGGCCGCCAGTGGGGGGAGCCGGACGCAGCCAGGTACCCGAGGCCGCTGCTGCCACCGGCGAGGGCTGGCCCCGGCCGCATGGGGTAGGCCGGCCCAGAGGCGGGCCCTGGCCACCTGCCCCGCCCCTGGGCCTGCCTGCTCTGCCCCAGGGGCGGGGAGGGCTAGCCCAGCGGCCTGGCTTAGTGCTCCCAGCCCACCTCGCGGCCTTCGGCTCCCTGCCAAAGGCAGCGGGGAGCAGGGAAGAGTGTGGCCGTGGGGGGGCCGCAGTGCAGGCCCCGCACTGCCCCACTGGGAGCGGGACAGCGTGGGGTCCGTGTAACCGCAGGGCCCGGGGCGATCGCCCCATTCCCTCCCCCCCAGGGACAGCCCTGGCACTAGTAAACATTTTATCTATCTTTTCCTTGTAACCATTTCTGATGTTTATACCTCATTACTTAGACTCACTTAAAATCCATCTCATAGTTAATAAAATTGTTTTAATGTTTTATCTAATCCACTATGTTTAAGTTAAAATGTCAGGGTAACTATTGAAAATAATAAGTTGGATTATTATTACCTTACAGGAATAAAGAACTGTATATATTTATCCTGTCCAGGAGAGGGTTGAACAGCACAGGAGATACATTTCTGAAGGAAGATCCAGGACTGGGGTTGTGTTGGCGTCAACTTGCAGCATAATCAAGGCTGATAAGAGTCAAGATGTGGCAGGCTGACTGCAACACACACATGGACGTAGCTGGGACTTCCTTACACGCTGGAGGCAGATTGTGAGCAGACCAGATTGAAGGCTACATCAGCAAGGCATTGTAAAGGACACTCCAGGTTACAGCGTAGAGGTGACACAGCTACTTATTAGTTTGGCCTGTGCCCAGGAACATCACAGTGAAAGTGGGGTTCAATTTTCCTGGCAGGTCACTGGGCCAGTTTTAATAATCTTTGCAGCAAATCAAGTAGATGTACACTTTGAGCTGAGGTGTAATTTCCAGCTTTCAGAGACATACCCACATTCGTTCTGATTGAGTTAGTGTGCTAAAAATACAATGTTGCCACAGTGGCACTGGTGGTTGGGGGAGCTAGCCTGTTGAGTGCAATCCCATCCGTGACACATTTGGGCAGATAGCTTTTCACACCAAGGCAGATACATTCTCTTTCTAGCTGCATTCTATTGACAGAGCCAGACAGGTACCCAGAAGTCAACTACTACAGGAGAAACCCAAGAAAAAAACCAACAGAACGCCATTGGTTGCCACCTACAACCCCCAAGTCAGACCTCTTCACCACATCATCAAAGATCTACAGCCTATTCTTCAAGACGATCCCTCACTCTCCCAAGCCTTGGGAGATGGACCACTCCTTGCTTACAGACAGCCCCCTGTTGAAGAAAAACGACCAGTCAAGTGAGATCAGGTTCCAGCAAGACACCTCTTTTATTCCAAGCAATTGCAGGGAGAGACAGTTCATGGGCAGAGTATCCCCACCATTAAGTGGGCTCTCATCACTTGCAGATTTCCAGAGTATTTATAAGAGAAAGCAGAGTCAGTACAATTAGTACAAACCAAATAGAAACAGCACGACCATAAGATAAGACTGACGTACCGGGTGGAGGAAACTCATCTTTCGAAACATTCCATCCTTATCTTGATGAACTCTTAGTTTCTGCTGACCGTTAGCGATTGCAACATCTTTCTTTTACATACATGCTGTCTTTTGGACAAATTTGAGGCCCACTGAGTTTTGTTTCAACACTCCCCACTTTAGTGCTTTAAGCACTATTATGCCTCAAATGTGACATTTCTGATTTATTCTTTATCCTTATAAATTATGATTGTTTGCTGGTTCTGACTTTCGGAGAACATCTATCCTCCAAAATAAGTAAAAGATCTTAAAAGATTAGAAGGCATGGGACATTACAATTTTTATAACAACCTATTTTAAACTACAAACTCTATCATTACACATATCTAAAATTTAAATCAAAGATTAAAGCATGTTAATTAAGCAGCTTCAGTGTCAGAGGTGGCAAATTCTTTGTTTTATGATTTTCAAGAACCATAGGTAAAGCCTTACATTTCAGGAACCATTTGAAACCCAATGCTAAATGCTGTCCCTTTAATATTCTCTCACAAATTGAAATAGGTAGCAAAAGCCAGCCAGCCAGTTCCTTTTAGATCATCACTTTCTCCGCACAGTATACCCCCCTGGGCCTGGCAGGGTAATGGGCACTGCTTTGTGGCTCGGACAAAGGACTAATCCTGGCCTATAAATGTTTTAGTGATTGAGACTATATTTGGGTACAGTTTTAGGATTACAAGCCGTGGTTGCAATGTCCTGATCCCAAAGAGTTTTATTAGTTTATTGGGACCTTGGAGTCTCTATGTTATTTCTTCTTTCTCAGATTGTAATGATGTGGTCGTGGTAAATCCTCTTCGCTCTGGAGTGGCAAATCCTCTTCGAAAACAGGGGAGAGGTTTCTAGCACATACACCTTGTGTTCCTACTTCTTTTTCTTCTGGGGTTGCAGTTTTTTACAGTGAGAGGCATGAATCCACGTGGAAGGTCCCTAATACTTGACCGCTGTATTGGTTGTGAGCAAAACTTTCCACTGTGATTCAAGTGCAGATTTGCACTGGAAAACCTTTACATAAACCCAGTCCCCTGGCTGGAGATCATGACACACTTCCACTGGAACTTGAGACTGAGCCTCCTTTACCTGTGAATGAAAGGTCTTAATACATCTTGTTAGTGCCTGACAATAAGACAGTAGCTGATCGTCTAACAAGTGGAGGTTCTGAATTTTGCAAAGACTCTAGTACCACACTAGGTAGTCTCATGGGTCGACCCTTCAGAATTTCATGGGGAGACAACCCTGTTTTTCGGGTTCCTGTTGAGCGCATGCTCATAAGAGCCAGAGACAATGCACCAGGCCGTTTTAAATTAGTTTCTGCACAAATTTTGGCTATTTTATTTTTCAGAGTAGCATTATATCTTTCCACTTTTCCAGCTGACTGGGGGTGATGAGGACAATGTAAATGTTGGCGGAGATGTAAGGCCTGTAAAATGTGTCCCTCGATCACTGTTAAGAGATAATAGAATTCCAAACCTTGGGATGAATTCTTTCAGGAGTTTTTTATTGAAGTAACAGTGTTTGCCTTCAAGCAAGGATAAGCCTCTATCCATCCTGATAAGGTACATACAACAACCAATAAAAACTTGTAAGAGGCACATTTTGGCATTTGGATAAATCAATTTGTAGGTTTATAAATGGTCCCCATGGTGGGGGATACACTGCCCTTTCCATTTTTACGGGCTTGCCTATGTTATAGGCTTGACAGATTGGGCAGGCATGACAATATTGATCAGCCACAGTGGGAAATTTTGGAGCATACCAATTTGCTGACACTGCAGCAATCATCCCCCCTTTGCTCAGGTGGGCCATGCCATGGTGCACGCGAGCCAGGTAGGGGAGTAAGACCATAGGCACAACCAGGCAGCTGTCAGGGGAGTGCCATAAATGGTCAGGATGCAACAGGCATCCAGCCAACCTTCAGGTTTTCTTTTCATCTTTTGGGGCCTGATCTTGTAAAAGGGCGAGATCATGGAGAGTCACCACTGGAGGTTGGTTTGTTTGTAAAAGTAACAGAGATGTGGCCCGAGGTGCAGAAAGGGCCGCAGCTTTGGCAGCAGAGTCTGCCAGAGCATTTCCACGGGTGACTTCATCATAAGGAGCTTGATGAGCTTGACATTTAACAACAGCAATAGCACTAGATAATTGCAAAGCATTCAATAAGGCAGCAACATAGGAACCATTCTTAATGGGAGAACCAATAGAGGTAAGAAACCCCGTTGTTTTCATAATTGGCCGTAATTATGAACAATCCCAAAGGCATATTGTAAATCAGTAAAAATGGTAAGTTTTCCCTTTAGCTAACATACAAGAATGGGTAAGGGCAAACAATTCAGCAATTTGAGTGGAATAAACATTGGGAAGGGGATTACTTTCAAGAACTTCATGTTGTAAACAGACAGCATATCCAGCCACAAGCTTGCCTTGTGAATTTCTATGACAAGATCCATCTAAATACAAAACAACGTCAGAGTTCGGCAAGGGTACATCTAGAAGATCTACTTGAGGCATAGTTAAATGATCAGTAACGAACAAGCAATCATGGGATTCCCCATCAAGAGGAGTTGGAAACAAGGAGGGTGGATTTAGAACAGAACAACGAGTAAGAGTAATATTGCTTGCAGACAACAAAAGTATTTCATATTTGGTTAGCCTAGCCTGAGACAAATGTTGTGTTTTGGTTCTTAAAGGGAGAGTCGCAAAAGAGTGTGGGACAGTGACCGCTAGTGGATTTCCTAGGACAAGATTCTCAGAGGCTTCAACAATTATAGCAGTTGCAGCTACGGCCTTTAGGCATGGAGGGAAACCAGTAGCCACTGGATTTAAGGCAGCACTATAATATGCCAGGGGCCAATGTTTATCCCCATGTTTCTGAGTAAGGACGCCCAAAGCAAATTCTTCCTTTTCATGACAGAAAATGTTAAAAGGCTTACTGTAATCAGGCAGACCCAAAGCTGGAGCGCTTAACAGAGCCGGTTTAATAGCAGTAAAAACATGTTGATCAGAAATAGGCCCCAATGAAACAGTAAGGGGTTCAGAAACAGACTGGGGAACTACCTGATTTGAGATTCCCACAGCATTTACAACTTGTTTAGATAAAAGAACAGAAGGAAAATCTTGATCCTTTAATGTAGAGGGGCTGGCCCAAGTATCAATTAGGAATGTAGTTGGGGTGTTGTTGACAGAGCATGATACAAAAGGTCCATCTTGATTTACAGACAAAGAAGTGCATTAATGAAGTCACCTATCCCCAGGCTGTCCTAATGAGAAGGAAATTGAGGGTCGAGGGAATGAGGCATGGGCGGTGGAGGTATTGTAGGGTCGAGTGTCCCTCCCTGCTGGCCAGGCCGGCAGGGAAACTCTGCTTTCCAGTGGCCTAATTGCCCACAATAGTGGCATGTAGTGTTTAGGGGTTGCTGGAATCCTCCACGTCCTATGCCGTGTCCCCTTCCCTGAGCTCTTATACCTCCCCTTAGGGGGCTTCTCCCATGACCTTTGTCAAAATGTTGAAGTTGCAAAGCCATACGTTTTGTTTCACAGATATCTTTCTTCTTTCTTGATAAGCAGTGCAGTGGCTGGCTATAGTAATCAATTCATTAAGAGTTTTTGTTTGCCGGCCAACAGTAATGGTGCAAAGTTGCTCCTGCACTTTAGGGAGAAGTCCCTGAACAAAAGCAGCTGAAACAGCCTCAGTGGCATTAGCAGCAGCATCAGTTATACCTGAATGTCTATCAAATACAATTTTAATATGATTCATATAGTCGGCAAGGGATTCTTCTTATTTGGTTTACAGTTATTTATTTTTGCCCAATCAGTTTTTCTGGGGCAGACTACAGGAATGGCATTTAAAAGCGTTTCTCTGGCAGTTCCCAGATCAACCTGGTTATCTGGCTTGGCTCCAGGCCACCTACTTTTTGCTTTAAGTCGCTGTCTGACTTAGGCAGGCAGGGTGGCTCTGAGGAGTTGATTTAAGTCTGCCCAATTGGGGTTGTAACAGTTGATGACAATTTGAAGCTCTTTCCTGAATTTTTTTTGTGGTTCTTCACATAAGTTAGGAAACTCCTTGACTAGATTTTTTTTTTTTTAAATGAGTGGGGGACCAAGGGGCATGAACTATGTCAGTACCCTCTCGGCCGGGCAGCTGCCGGAGGGAAGAAGCTGCAATGGAGCAGAAGTAACAGGTCCTTTACTTCTAGTATGGTGCTCAGTGGTCCGGAACAACTGAGCACTTTCTTTTAATTTCTCTACCACTGTCTGGATTTGTTCAGCAGAGCTTTCTAATGCTGAGTTTGCTGGACTCAGTGGGGTGTTGCTAAAGATGACCGGTGAGTGGATTGTATTTGTTGGGGGTATAATGGCACTTGTGGTGCATGGGCCCATTAAAAAACTTGACTGGCCAGTTTTGTCTTGGGATTTCAGTTCTTTTAATTGGGTCTTCAGTTTGTCCTGGGAGTCCTTTAGAGTTCTGACAACTGATTCTTGGCACCTTTTAGACATCTCCTCGTACCAATCAAAATATACATCCCACTGTTCTTGTGGGGTCCTGCTACCCCTAGACTCTATAGCCCCTCATAAATAAACAATCTTATCCAAATTAAAAGTTCCTTCTAAAGGAAACCGCTTTAACAAATCACCTTTGGTATACCTAGATCATTTCCCCAGAAACTTACAACTTTTATGGCCATATAATAGGCTGGTGTCCCCTTGGGTGGTAGTGGGATCTCCTTTGATCCTCTACCTCCCATTTCTCTAGTCCTCAATTCGTACGGGCTTTCACACTTAGGAAAGACGGGTTGGGAAATCCTTCCCGGACCTTTAAGGGAGGCTTGGATGGGAAGAAACACCAGCTAACATACAGAAAAAGACTCTGTTGCTCTGCCATTGAGGAGAGCAGCAGCTAATTTCCTGTACGAAACTCCGATGTTCAAGACCCATAAACCTTAGCCAATCCTTTTTAGTCCTTCAGGCTCATGAACCGCCGAGGTGGGGAGAAGGGGAAAGGAAAGTAATAAAATGTCTCCTAGACTCTGGTGAGTCTGACACAAACCTCAATTCACACTGGTCTAGAGGACAAATACTCAATTCATACAGGAACACAACAGGAAAGAAAGGACTGGAGGGAACGCTCAAGGCAGCTGAGCTAACAGTCCGCCGAGCCCGTGGGGGGAGGGGGAGGGGGAGAGAGGAAAGTTCAGGGTGGAATCATTTACCCCTGCTGAGCCACGAGGTTCCACTGAGCCCCCTTGCTTTCAAAACTGCCACACAGAACAGTCTTGGGACGGCTAGACTCAGCTTAAGTCTCTGGCTTGGGCAGCAGTCATATAACTCAATTCACACAACCACATCTCCTTAACTCAATTTATACCAAAAATATAGAGATCTCTTTCTTACATAAATTGATGCGTTGCTTAAACCTGATTTCACAGTTCTGGACTGCGCTTGCTGCAAAAACGGAGACCCATGGCTGCAAACAGCCCTCTCCAAACTTCGATAGAGATTTCAAAAGATCTCTTACCTCTGTACGTGGCGCCTGGAGTCAGAGAGAGAGAGCAGCTCATGGGGGACGGCCCACCCGCCCCCCGCAGGGTCTGGCGATCTGAGTCACAGCACCAAACTGTTGAAGAAAAACTACTAGTCAAGTGAGATCGGGTTCCAACAAGACACCTCTTTTATTCCAAGCAATTGCAGGGAGAGACAGTTCATGGACAGAGTATCCCCATCCATTAAGTGAGCTCTCATCACATGCAGATTTCCAGAGTATTTATAAGAGAAAGCAGAGTCAGTACAATTAGTACAAACCAAATAGAAACAGCACAACCATAAGATAAGACTGACGCACCGGGTGGAGGAAACTCATCTTTCGAAACATTTCATCCTTATCTTGAACAACTCACAGTTTATGCTGACCATTAGCGATTGCAACATCTTTCTTTTACATACATGCTGTCTTTTGGACAAGTTTGAGGCCCACTGAGTTTTGTTTCAATACCCACAACTTTAAACGGATACTCACCAGCAACTACAGATCAAACAACAGAAACATTAAAGCAGGAACATATCCGTGCAACAGACCACGCTGCCAACTTTGCCCTCATATCTACACTAAAGACACCATCAGAGGACCAAATCAAGCCACCTACTCCATCAAGAAAAACAACAGAGTCCTGTGGCACTTTTAAAGACTAACAGATTTATTTATCGCAAGAGCTTTCGTGGGGGAAAATCCCACTTCGTCAGACGCTTTGAAGACGGGAAACTTACTCCATCAAGGGCTCATTCACCTGCTCATCCACCAATGTGATTTATGCCATCATGTGCTGGAAATGCCCCTCTGCCTTATATATTGGATTAACAGGACTGTCTCTGCGCAAAAGAATAAATGCACACAAATCTGACATCACAAATTGCAACACTAAAAAACCAATATCGGAACACTTCAGTCTCTCTGCTCACTCCATTGACGACTTGCTAATAGGTGTGCTGAAACAGATGAATAACAAGTCACAGCTTCAAAGAGAAACTGCAGAACTCAAATTTATATACAAATTTGACTCAGTTGCCTTGGGGTTAAACAGGGACTATGGATTTTTCTCTCATTACAACAGGTGATTTGACCTCAGTTTCCTCTATGTGCTGTTCCCCAGTGTTTGAATCCTAACATCTATTTTGATTTGCTGTTACAGCCTGACCTGATCCTATGTCATACACTTCCATGCATTTAATTTCCTCCCATTCTGTAACTTTCCCATCTTCAAAGCATCTGACAAAGTGGGATTTTCTCCCACGAAAGCTCATGCGATAAATAAATCTGTTAGTCTTTAAAAGTGCCACAGGACTCTGTTTGTTTATCTAGAGATAGTGTGGCTATGTTTGGAATCATACCTCCACCTCAAAGGATAGATGGATTCTGGGACTGATTCTGAAAAAGGCTACTGTGGATGCCATGACCACTTTATCAATGTCTTGGAAGATCATTATAATCCTCTTTCATGCTTGATTAAGGTTACAATAGCTGATAAATATCTTGTTCTCAAATTTTGTCCTCACGGGTCACCATGACATGGTGATTGCCTGTGACAGCTGACGTAGGAGGGTAGAGGGCTAGATCACTATTGAGAGAAGTCAAATGCTGAGTGATTGCAACATGAACAGTTTCTAAATTCCTATGCAGTGGCTGTGTATGAAGCAAGTATGCTTTTCTGCTTTGACCACAGCACTTGTAAAGCTTCCTTTGTGGAACAGTTACAATTTGTAAATAAGCTAATCTGGGTCGACTACAAGTGTCAAGTGTTTCTCACTCTGAGGAGGTTTAGTGTTATTTTGTGGATAAAGTTGGTCAGATTTAGACATAACTGTGTTTCCATGGTTACGCAGTTGTCTCTTTAGGGCAGGGGTGGGCAACGTTTTTGGCCTGAGGACCACATCTCATGTTTGGCCACTCATAGAGGGCCACAGGTGCGTGAGGAGGGGAGGAGAAGTGGAGAGGGAAGTGGCCAGCCCCCACCTTCCCAGAAAAAGGGATGGAGCTGGGCTCCACTCCTCCTCCCTCTCAGCTTCAGCGGCAGGTTGCGGTGGGATCAGAGAGCTGCTGACGCTCCGTCTCTCAGCTCCAGCAGCTGGGAGAGGGACAAAGCAGTGGCAGGGCTCTGGCCCGGCATGAACTGCTGCTGCCACTCTCCCTTCCTCTCCCAGGTCCAGCAGTGGCTCGGGACCAGCACAAGTCGCTGCTGGATCTGGGAGGGGGAGGGAGAGCATCAATTCGTGCCAGGGCCAGAGTGCTGCTACCACTCTGTCTCTCTTCCAGTTTCAGCTGAACAGGTGCTTGCAGGCCAGATTTGGCCCATGGGCCATAGTTTGCCCACCTCTGCTTTGGGGGACAAATATAGAGTGCTAATCTCACTTCATAGATTCCAAGGCAAAAGGGAGCAACTGTGATCTAGTCTGTCCTCTTTTATAACACAGGTCAAAGAACTTCCCCCCCAAAATAATTCCTAGAGCAGATCTGTTTAAAAAATATCCACTCTTCATTTAAAAAATTGTGAGTGATAGAGAATCCACCCCAAGCTTTTGTGAATTGTTCCTATCGAAATTACCCTCACTGTCAAAAAAATTGTGCCTTATTTCCCATCTTAATTTGTCTAGCTTCAGCTTCCAGTCATTGGATCATGTTACAAGAAGTGAAAGCTTGGACAGGCTTGGAGAGGTGACAAAGGAGGCATATAAAGATATTGCTTGGGACTGCAGGGATAAAATCAGAAAGGCCACAGGGCAATTGGAATTGCAGCTAGCAAGGAATGTGAAGTATAACAGAAAGCGGTTTTACAAGTATGTCAATAACAAGAAGACGATCAGGGATGGTGTGGGTCCCTTACTGAATGAGGCAGGTATCCTCATGGTGGATGATGCGAAAAGGCTGAAGTACTCAATGCTTTTTTTACTTCAGTCTTCACAGGGAGGGCCAGCTCCCAGGCTACTACTCTGGGTAATGCAGAATGGAGAAAAGAAGAACGGTCCTCGGTGATGGAAGGTCAGGTTAGGGACTACTTAAAGAAGTTGGATGTGCACAAGTCCATGGGGCCAGATGAACTGCATCCAAGGGTGCTGAGGGAGGTAGCCAAAGTGATTGCAGAGCCGCTGGCCATTATCTTTGAGAACTCGTGGTGAACAGGGGAGGTCCCGGAGGATTGGAAAAAGGCAAATATAGTACTTATCTTCAAGAAAGAGAAAAAGGAGGATCCGAGGAACTACAGACCGTTCAGCTTCACCTCAATCCCTGGAAAAATCATGGAGCAGGTCCTCAAAGAATCCATCCTGAAACACTTGGAGGAAAATAGAGTGATCAGGAACAGTCAACATGGATTCACCAAGGGCAAATCATGCCTGACCAACCTGATTGCCTTCTATGATGAGATGACTGGATTTGTGGGATGTGGGAAGAGCCATTGACGTGGTATACCTCAACTTTAGCAAGGCTTTTGATACGGTTTCCCACAGCATTCTCATCGGCAATTTAAGGAAGTATGGGTTGGACGAATGGACCGTAAGGTGGATAGAAAACTGTCTTGATCAACGGGCTCAGTGGGTAGTAATCAATGGCTCAATGTCTAGTTGGCAACCAGTAACGAGTGGAGTGCCCCAGGGGTTGGTCCTGGGGCCGGTTCTGTTCAACATCTTCATTAATGATCTCGATGATGGGATAGACTGCGTGCTTAGTAAGTTCGCGGATGACACCAAGCTGGAGGGAATGGTAGACATACTGGAGGGCAGGGACAGGATCCAGGGAGACTTAGACAAATTGGAAAACTGTGCCAAAAGAAACCTCATGAGGTTCAGCAAGGACAAGTGCAAAGTCCTGCACTTAGGATGGAAAAATCCCATGCACTGCTACAGGCTGGGGACTGATCAGCTAAGTAGCAGCACTGTAGAAAAGGACTTGGGGGTTATGTTGGACGGGAAGCTGGATATGAGTCAACAGTGTGCCCTTGTTGCCAAAAAGGCCAATGGCATATTGGGCTGCATCAGTAGGAGTGTTGCCAGCAGATCGAGGGATGTGATAATTCCCCTCTATTCAGCACTGGTGAGGCCGCATCTGGAATACTGTGTCCAGTTTTGGGCTCCCCACTACAGAAAGGATGTGGACAAATTAGAACGAGTCCAATGGAGGGCAACGGAAACAATTAGGGGGCTGGGGCACATGACTTACGAGGAGAGACTGAAGGAAGTAGGCTTATTTAGTCTGCAGAGAGAAGACTGAGGGGGGATTTGATAGCAACCTTCAACTACTTGAAGGGGTGCTCCAAAGAGGAGGGAGTTCGGCTTTTCTCGGTGGTAACAGAGGACAGAACAAGGAGCAATGGTTTCAAATTACAGCTGGGGAAGTCGAGGTTGGATATTAGGAAAAGCTTTCTCACTACAAGGGTGGTGTAGCATTGAAATGGGTTACCTAGGGAGGTAGTGGAATCTCCGTCTTTGGAGATATTTAAGGTTCGGTTAGACAAAACCCTGGCTGGGATGATTTAGTGGGAGTAATCCTGGTTTTAGCTGGGGGTTGGACTAGATGACCATGTGAGGTCCCTTCCAACCCTATGATTCTATGTTATATACCTTTCTTTGCTAGACTGAAGGGCCCATTATTAAATATTTGTTTCTCATGTAGATACTTACAGACTGTAGTGAAGTCACCCCGTAACCTTCTCTTTGCTAGGCTGACTAGATTGAGCTTCTTGAGTTTATAAGGTATCTGTTCTAATCCTTTCATCATTCTCAAAGTTCTTCTCTGAACCTTCTCCAATTTATCATGATCATTCTTGAATTGTGGGCATGGTATGGAGTATGCAAACCTCTCACTGGATATCTCAGCCAACTCTGCTCTGTTTCACCTGGGAGTCATGAATAGGCTGAAGGAGGAATTAAAAATTGTTTAGCTCCTCTTTGGCAGAACTTCAACCCTCCTATCCTGAGGAAAGGGCTGAGGAAAAGCAGGAGCTTCCTTGACAGGCACTGCCTGAGAGAGAACTGCCATGCTATGCCCAGCCACAATGAGGTGCTAGCAGTGAGCCGATCCCCTCCCACGGCACCAGAACTGTACACATTATTCTAGCAGTGGTCACACCAGTGCCAAATATGGAAGTAAAATAACTTCTCTATTTCTACATGAGATTCCCTTATTTATGCATCCCAGGATTGCATTAGCTCTGTCTAGCTCATGTTGAGCTGTGTACTCACTATTGTCTCACAACTTTTTCAGAGTCACTGCTTCCTAGAGGCCCCATCCTGTAAGCATGGCTGGTGCTCAGGGGCAGGCCGGTGTTGTGGAGGGGTGCATCGTGGGACCAGACCAGTCTAAGGGTGGGGCAGACTGGTTCTGTAGCACAGTGCAGGTGGCGCTCTCGGCTGGCAAGGCCCCCTTAGCCTGAGGCCCAGGGCTGCAGCCCAGAACACTGCTAGCCTGGGTTGCGCTACAGCACTGATTTGCCCCACCTTGCTGGGGACGGAGTGGCTGCTCCAGTGACCAGCCCCACCCCCTGCCCTCTGGCCCACCTCACCTTCCCACTGGGGCCAGTGTGGCTGCTTCAATGGCCAGCCCTGCTCTCTGACCCACCCCGCCCCTCTGCTGGGGATGGTGCCCCGAATCTTTTTTGTAAGGAGTAACTCCCCTGCTGAAAAGATTGTTGCAAAGTAGCTCCAGCAATGTCTGCTCTCTTTATCCTCAGCACTTTGTATTTAGGCACGGGAATGGAAGTTTAATAATAGGCAGTGCTACCAGTTCCTCCAAAAAAAAAAACCCCAAAACCCTCTTTCTGTTAAAAAGAACTCAGAAATTCACTGACAAGAAACATCACTAATGCAGTGAAGATTGCCTCAGGGTTTCTCCTGCTCTTCCAGAATGTCAAGTTCAGGAAAACTAACGCCTCTGGAAACCAGAAAACAGGAACTAAGGAATACACTAATGTGGTGAATAATAATTAATAGATGAAATCACTGGAATAATGAGGCGCATCTCCTGCATTTTGCTCTCCTGATGTTGTCCCTTTCCATGTGATAGCAGAACACATGCATTTTCACTCTAGTTTCTTTCCCTATCCCATAGCCCCACTTTTCATATGTGGTTCCATCTCTGCTCAGATATAATTTAACACAGTTTTCTAAGTTGCTTTAAGGGTCTGCATAATTTTTGTTGGATGCTGTAAAACAATGTTTTTCAACCTTTTTGATACCAGGGACTGGCTTGTTGCCTTCCTAAATTGTGTCAGGGAGATTGCAGGGGCCGGCACCAGTTATTGAGAAACACAGCTCTAGAACATCCCTTTCCTTTTCTTTTATTACATTTTATACTAGTATTAAAACCCAGAAGTAAGACGCAGGGCTTGCTAACATTGTGCAGGAATGCACACTAGGAAGGTGTGAATTCTAAATCAGTACTATGTTAATATGCACTAGGGGTGGGTCTACACTTGTAAATTAAGTCAACTTAAGCTTGCTTAAGCTTAATTTACCCTGCGTCTACATTACAGTTTTCTTATGTCGACTTAAGCAACTTGCTTAAGTCGACTTAAGGAAAGTAAAGTCGACCTAATGAAAATTAAGTCGACTTTATTAAACCTCATTTTACTTCGACCTAAGGCTTAAGTCGACTTTTTCAAGTCGACTTAAGCCAGTGTAGACCTGGAGTAGCTCTAAGTCAACTTAGGGCTACTCCAGGACTCCACCACTGCCCTCCCTGCCAGGGGGAGCCTGGCATGCCCCCCCAGAGCATGTTTGTAGGAGCCCTGCCCACCCTGCCCCTATGCCCTGCCAGGGTCCCTGTCCCCCTTTGCCCCATTGTACTCATGTACAATGGGGCAAAGGCTGAGCCCCCTGGCACTGGGCAAGGGGTGTCCCCCCAACCCCATGGACCTGCCCTAGGTCCCCCTAGAAGTCAACCTAGGCATCCAGTGTGGACGCTCTAGATCGACTTTGTAAGTTCCCCCCAAAGTCGACTTTAAATTTAGGTGTAGACGCGCTAAGTCGACTTAAATAAGTCGACTTAAAGTCGACTTAGCTAAAGTCGACCTAAATTTACAAGTGTAGACATAGCCTAGGAAACTTTTTACATACCAGTGGGGCCTACATGGGCTGGTTATTGCTCTATCCATTGGTGTGCATTAGTACTCACAGTGCTGTGATGCACATTGTGGCACTGTGAAGAAGACCCCTAATGTTCATATTTTATATTTGTGTCCTGCTATCTGGAATGGCTCATGACTGAGAGGGCCAACCTCACGGCAGACTGTGAAAAACAGGACAGATGTGCCACAGTGTTTGTATGGTTTATAATTAGATTTCACAATCTAGTAAGAAATATGAATTCCCAAAGTATTATAAGAGTTTTATAATGAAGTCACAGACAGTCCAGACTGGAGTGTTCAAGATGACTATGTGATGAAGGTCATTTATCCAAAAATAAATAAAAATCAAATAAATAAATAAATTCAGATTGCGCCCAGTCCCATGAGACCGGTCACTTCCCTGTCAATTTGTACGTGAGATCTCATACCAAAGACAATGCTTGTACCAAAACCCATAATAATCTTATTAAAAGTTTATTAACTAGAAAACAAATAGGAGAATTATTTACAGGTTAAAGCAAACAATATATACACACAAATGAGATTTAGTCTGTGATCTCTGTGGTTCAAAAGGTGACAGAGTCATAGTAATCTGTCAAATTAAAATATCTTTCAGGGCTAACTATGCTGAGCAGTATGGAGTTCTCTTTACTTATGTTCAGGGATCATTGCCCCTTAGGGTCCAGACAACAGAGAAGAGATTCAGTTTCTCCTTGTCAGAGGTTTTTATCTCCTCCACTGCAGAGTCCAGAATGATGGGATGAGTTCATGTGTACATCGCTCCTTCCTGGAGGGAATTAGGAATGCAATCACCAGGGCCTCTCTCCTTTTATGACTTCCAAAGGGGTAGCCATGTTAGTCTAGGTCAGCAAAACAAACAAAGAGTCCTGTGGCACTTTTAAAGACTAACACATTTATGCAATAAATAAATGTTAGTCTTTAAAAGTGCCACATGATTCCTTGTTTGTTCTCCTTTGATGCTGTTCAATACTTCATTTGCATTCAATGGGCCATCTTGTACAGGGACAAGCCCCTTACCTTAATTAATGATTCTTTTCCTATTTGGTGACTTACCCAATTACAGAGGTATACAATGCAAACACTTAGTGTAACTTCATACCAGGGGTATAGGAATTAAGTGAGATTGATACATGCAGCATCCTACAAACATTTTATAAAGTCTGAATGCTAAACACACTCTTATTGACTTAACATCTAATATCTATTTTGATAATTTTAGCTCTCTGACTAAAATATGGGTTTTTTTTTAATGGTCTGCCGTCTTGAAACAAGAGAAAAGAACATGTGACCAAAGGCTTGGCACAAAGCATGCACCTATTGGTTCAAACGATGGCGGTAGGCTAGGTCTGACCCTCCTCACAGCTCCCTATAGCTTCTGTGGAGTGACTGTACGCTGACTAGGGCAGGTTGGATAAAAGAATTCTCAAACCTTTGCACATTTCCCTGGTTGTGGTGCCTGTTTACTCAGACAAGGTACTCTAATGACTTGGCCTTTAATGATTTAAGGTTATAAACAAATTTTACATTTATTTATTCTTGAAGTATTTCAGTTCTTCAGTGGCAATTTTTAAAGTAACAAATTAGATACTTTGGCAGGGTAATCAGAAGACTTTCAAAATCAACTGAAATGTTGAGAGACAACAGAGTCCTGTGGCACTTTTAAAGACGAACAGATTTATTTATCGCATGAGCTTTCGTGGGAGAAAATCCCACTTCATCAGATGCTTTGAAGATAGCTGATAAGGTGATTTCTTAATTTCTGAGAGAGTTTATGGCACAATCTCTCACTGTAGTCTGTGTAATATGTCGATTGTAATGGGTCCTTTATCTTCAGTCCATTAGGTATAATGTCCAGTTGCTTGCATTAGGAAAGGAAGATGATATCAGTCGGGATCTGTGCAAGTTGTTTCATGAAGTTGATGGATTTCCACTTCAAACGGCTGTATTCAGTGCCCTCCATGTAGTCAAATTCCAAAGGGGTAGCCATGTTAGTCTATTGTAGAAAGACAACAGAGTCCTGTGGCACTTATAAAGACTAACAGATTTATTTTTCGCATGAGCTTAAGACTCTGTTGTCTTTCTACAATAGACTAACACGGCTACCCCTTTGGAATTTGAAATGTTGAGGACACTTTAAATAAAAGGTATACTCCCCATCGGTTTCTCAGCTATTCAAAGGAAGACACAAACAGGCTCGGTGTAGGCCGGCTACATTTTTACAATTCATGATAAAGCACCCTGAACATTGCACCAACAACCCTACAGTCAAAGCTCCCATTGGCTTCAAAAGGAATTTTGCTTTGGAGGTGTAGCATTCTGGCTTTTCTCTTGTCAGACTATACAGAAATAACCATATAAAATCACAAATAAATTAAAAACATGTTTGAAACTTCATTTCCAAAATGCAGAATATGTTTTAGCACTAGTTTGAGTAGATCTATGATCTAGGTGCACATTTCCTCCTTCTCTACAGCTGCGATTTAAAATGACCTATACAATGGACAAGAAAATAATTTGATGCTTCTGAAGGCACAGTCTGCTCTGATTTACAGCTTGTGTAACCCACTGAAATCAGAGAGGTTACCTGACTTTGAACACAACACTCACTATTACACTCATGTCTTCTAGGAAAATTACTGTGGGAAAATGATAATATAATTAGCCGAACTAATGGGAATTTTACAGGATGATTGTGATGTAATTAAAAACAATGGCTCTTTCAAGCCTGCTGGCTCATTCTCTCCTGTTTCTCTGGATGATGTCTTGCTCTGTCCCTGGACTTGTCATGGTGTTACATAAGCGCTGCCAAATTTCACTCAGAAGCAGCAGGGGGGATTTTTGGCAGAGGAATATTTTAAGAATCAGAAGAAAAATGACACTCAAGAAAAACCTGACCATGTGGTAACTTAATTATGAGACATTACTAATTCAGGTATTTTAGTTCAAATATACCAGCTGTCTTTTTACTTACTGTTTATTTCCTAGCGGATTCAAATGAAAAGAAGCCAGGTGATAAAACAGCATGGTATTCTCACATGCAAGTATATAATGGCATCTTCTATGCATTTTTAAATGTTTTTGGAGGAAGCTGTCTATCAAAAATAATTGTCATTAGTGTTACTGTGTTGCTATTGAACTGATTTCCTGATATTTTACTGTTCTTAACAATCACTTCCAGGCCAGGCAAATGATTCTGGATCTGTAGTAAATGAAGCGTATGTAACGAAGCAGAGTGGCATCCCTCCAAATGACCCTATGCCCTCTGGTGGGTGGAGCCAAGTCAGCCCCAGCCACCCATGCCAGAAGCAGAGCGGTGGAACAGGAAGTATAAGAGGCAGGGGCATTGCTGGATAGCAAAAAGATCTGGGGCTGTGGTCCCCCTAGCCCCACTTCCATTATCAAGGGCTTGTTCACCTGCTCATCCACCAATGTGATTTATGCTATCATGTGCCGGAAATGCCCCCCCGCCTTATATATTGGACAAACAGGACAGTCTCTGCACCAAAGAATAAATGGACACAAATCTGATATCAGAAATTGCAACACTACAAAACCAATAGGGGAACACTTCAATCTCTCTGCTCACTCCCTTGACGACTTGTTAATAGCTGTGTTGAAACAGATGAATAACAAATCACAGCTTCAAAGAGAAACTGCAGAACTCAAATTTACATGCAAATTTGACTCAGTTGTCTTGGGGTTAAACAGGGACTACGGATTTTTCTCTCATTACAACAAGTGATTTGACCTCACCCTCCTCTATGTGCTGTTCCCCAGTGTTTGAATCCTCACACCTATTTTGATTTGCTGTTACAGCCTGACCTGATCCTATGTCATACACTCCCCTGCATTTAATTTCCTCCCATTCTGTAACTTTCCCATCTTCAAAGCATCTGACGAAGTGGGATTTTCTCCCACGAAAGCTCATGCGATAAATAAATCTGTTAGTCTTTAAAAGTGCCACTGGACTCTGTTGTCTTTCTACAATAGACTAACACGGCTACCCCTTTGGAATTAGCTGTATCTGTATTCCAAATTGTGTGATTCTGGGTGACTCACCGGGCGGGTTTCTCCACAGGCCCATTGTTCCTGTGCCTCCCTTAATGGGCCATTAAGGAGACAATGACTGCAGACATGCCCTCTGGAGTGTTTCTCACACTGCCTCTGTGGCAGTTCCCTGCTTAGCTCCTCCCCTGCAAACAGGCTGTCTGCGCATGTACCTGCTGGGGAAAAAGGTTAGGGGCTCAGGCTATTTTACCTGGGGCCAGCGCCCTGCTGGCCCAACAGCAACGACGCCTATGATAAGAGGTGGGCTTTCTAGCTTAGCTGGGTCAGATCCAGCTCAGAGAAGGAGGAAGATGTTTCTGCCTTGCTGTGCAACTCTGGACTAGAGACCAACTTGTACAGCACCTTGCTCACAGAGGAGACCGACTATGGTAAGGAATTCCTGGGACTGCTGCCCACTGTTTTTCTGAAGTGATTGAGGACCCATGCACTGTGTATCTGTGTCAAGGAAGAAGGCAGTAGGAAGTAGCACAGGGTAACCGGACATTACAATGGTTATGCTTATGCTGTCAGAATATGAGTGAATGTGGGATCCATGCTCATCCAGTGGCAGGATCACCCGCCACTGTTGTGGCCTTGGTGAAGTACGATGGGCTCAGTTCCCTCTGCTTCCTGCCAACAACTCCACCCTTGTGTGGTGGCTTACTTACCATAGCCTGCAGCACCTGCATTGCATTTGGGGCTTGCGGCAGGTAGGAAGCTGTGAATTTTATATTGTGCTTGCTGTCTGTCCTAGCTGGAAGGTAGGCTAATGACTGCTTGTTATTGTGCCCAACTCAAAAAGCGTTCAGGCTGTAGTCTGTATTTGCCGGCTCCCATACCAGGAGGTCTGGGCTAAAGACTAACATAGGAGCATAAATACATTTTTCTGATCTTGCAAATATTAATTTTTACAAATTAATATAAAGAATAGTTTTATAGGTTGTATGACACTGACCATGTTAAGAGTTCCACTTCTTCTTAAATTCCACTGCACATAATGTAGACATTTTAAAAATCCAGTTTATTGGCATCCCTGGCATTCAATATGGGGAGTCCCAACGGAATGGATTCTGAGGCCTGTTAAACATCTCGTATGAAATTAGTTCCTGGTCCTGCATGTCTAGGTACATCCCTGTTGTGAATTTCCAGTGGTGTATAAATGTGGTGAAGTGAAAATAGGCAGTTTGATTTCAGCTGTGTTCATGAAGTTTACTACAATATTGTTATGGCTATATGTCATCTTTTGGGGTATCGTAACACAAGATTGAACATCACAAAATATATTCAGTTGCTGTGAACTCCTCAGAAAATCTTTCCAGGGCTGTTCTAAATTTGTTTTTGTTATAGAGTAGAGGGAAGCTGAATAGATATGTCTTGGTGTGAATCATCATAGCTAAAGAAACTGAGGTGCACAGTGACCTAACTGATGATAGCCTACGCGTGCTCTCTAATGGACTTCACATTATTCCATATTATTTTTTTCTCTCTCTCTCCTTGGTGTGAGAGTATATGTGTGTGTCTCTGGTGTCCAAATAAGTCTCACTTATGCCGTCTACACACTACATGAATAATCGCGCAACAAGCCCGTTGAGCTTTAAAAGTCACGTGGTTTTTGTAGCGCAGGATTGCGTCCACACTCTGCCGCTTGTGACGGAACCGAGCCCCCCCCCCCCCGCAATTCATGATTTCACAAGAAACCCAATTGAATTGTGGGAACCTATCCCACAGTTCCATCCATCCTGATTTGGTGCTAAGAATCCTGGGTAGAAGGAGAGTAGCGCTGAGCACCATGGGTAAAGTCTTGGTTTCCCATGGTGCATTCTGTTCCCCTTGCGTCACGAGAGTTGCTACTAGCAACTCGCGCCCATTTTCAACAGTAGTGCATTGCTTCCCGGAAGTCCTTTTTGCAGCAACATGGATCCAGCTCTGATCTCGACTGTCGCCTTCAGCATAATGAATACATCTCGGCTGGTGGCACAATATGCGTTCAGCTCTGAATCAGACCAGGATTCGGATGACCGTGGGCTGGTGACTGCCATGCAGAACAACAGCACCATATTGCTGAGCTCCTTCACAGAGCATCTGCACATGGTGCACCGCCGGTTCTGGTCACGAGAGACAAGCACCGAGTGGTGGGACCGCATCGTTTTGCAGGTGTGGGATGATGAGCAGTGGCTACAGAACTTTCGAATGCGGAAAGCCACATTCATGGAACTGTGTGAGGAGCTAGCCCCTGCCCTGCGATGCAAGGACACCAAAATGAGAGCCATCCTCACTGTGGAGAAGCGTGTCGCGATCGCACTGTGGAAAATGGCGACTCCAGACTGCTACCGCTCGGTCGTGAATCAGTTTGGAGTCGGCAGGTCGACCGTCGGGTTAGCACTTTCACAAGTGTGCAGAGCCATTAATCGTGTTCTGCTCCGGAGGACAGTGATGTTGGGCAACGTGCGGGAGATCGTCGATGGATTCGCAGCCATGGGATTCCCGAACTGTGGAGGGGCAATAGACGGCACGCACATCCCTATTCTAGCTCCGGAGCATCTTGCGACTGAGTATATTAATGGGAAGGGCTACTTCTCCATGGTGCTTCAGGCACTGGTGGATCACAGGGGGCGTTTCATGGACATAAATGTGGGGTGGTCAGGTAAGGTGCATGATGCTCGCATTTTCCAGAACACGGGCCTGTACCGGAAGTTGCAGGCAGGGACCTTCTTCCCCGATGATAAACTTACTGTTGGGGATGTGGAGATGCCCATAGTCATCATAGGAGACCCAGCCTACCCACTGATGCCTTGGCTCATTAAGCCCTATACTGGAAATTTGGATCCCAGCAAGGAGTGCTTCAATTACCAGTTAAGCCAGTGCTGAATGACCGTAGAGTGCGCCTTTGGGCGCTTAAAAGGCCGCTGGCGATGTTTGTACGGGAGGCTAGACTTGAATGAAGACAACATTCCAGCCATCATTGCGGCATGCTGTGTCCTGCATAACCTCTGTGAAAATAGGGGAGAGAAATTTCCCCCTTCATGGGATGTGGAGGCTGAGCAGCTAGAGTTTGCCTTCCAGCAGCCAGCCACAAGGAGTATCAGGGGGGCACAGCTGAAAGCCATCC
>ML685874.1:9867929-9882514 GCA_007922175.1 Pelusios castaneus | reverse complement strand
GATTTCACAAGAAACCCAATTGAATTGTGGGAACCTATCCCACAGTTCCATCCATCCTGATTTGGTGCTAAGAATCCTGGGTAGAAGGAGAGTAGCGCTGAGCACCATGGGTAAAGTCTTGGTTTCCCATGGTGCATTCTGTTCCCCTTGCGTCACGAGAGTTGCTACTAGCAACTCGCGCCCATTTTCAACAGTAGTGCATTGCTTCCCGGAAGTCCTTTTTGCAGCAACATGGATCCAGCTCTGATCTCGACTGTCGCCTTCAGCATAATGAATACATCTCGGCTGGTGGCACAATATGCGTTCAGCTCTGAATCAGACCAGGATTCGGATGACCGTGGGCTGGTGACTGCCATGCAGAACAACAGCACCACATTGCTGAGCTCCTTCACAGAGCATCTGCACATGGTGCACCGCCGGTTCTGGTCACAAGAGACAAGCACCGAGTGGTGGGACCGCATCGTTTTGCAGGTGTGGGATGATGAGCAGTGGCTACAGAACTTTCGAATGCGGAAAGCCACATTCATGGAACTGTGTGAGGAGCTAGCCCCTGCCCTGCGATGCAAGGACACCAAAATGAGAGCCATCCTCACTGTGGAGAAGCGTGTCGCGATCGCACTGTGGAAAATGGCGACTCCAGACTGCTACCGCTCGGTCGTGAATCAGTTTGGAGTCGGCAGGTCGACCGTCGGGTTAGCACTTTCACAAGTGTGCAGAGCCATTAATCGTGTTCTGCTCCGGAGGACAGTGATGTTGGGCAACATGCGGGAGATCGTCGATGGATTCGCAGCCATGGGATTCCCGAACTGTGGAGGGGCAATAGACGGCACGCACATCCCTATTCTAGCTCCGGAGCATCTTGCGACTGAGTATATTAATGGGAAGGGCTACTTCTCCATGGTGCTTCAGGCACTGGTGGATCACAGGGGGCGTTTCATGGACATAAATGTGGGGTGGTCAGGTAAGGTGCATGATGCTCGCATTTTCCAGAACACGGGCCTGTACCGGAAGTTGCAGGCAGGGACCTTCTTCCCCGATGATAAACTTACTGTTGGGGATGTGGAGATGCCCATAGTCATCATAGGAGACCCAGCCTACCCACTGATGCCTTGGCTCATTAAGCCCTATACTGGAAATTTGGATCCCAGCAAGGAGTGCTTCAATTACCAGTTAAGCCAGTGCTGAATGACCGTAGAGTGCGCCTTTGGGCGCTTAAAAGGCCGCTGGCGATGTTTGTACGGGAGGCTAGACTTGAATGAAGACAACATTCCAGCCATCATTGCGGCATGCTGTGTCCTGCATAACCTCTGTGAAAATAGGGGAGAGAAATTTCCCCCTTCATGGGATGTGGAGGCTGAGCAGCTAGAGTTTGCCTTCCAGCAGCCAGCCACAAGGAGTATCAGGGGGGCACAGCTGAAAGCCATCCACATAAGGGAGGCACTTAGGGTGCATTTTAGTGATGGGGACTCATAGGATGCATTGCATCACTGTGCAGTAGTGTTCCCAAGCACTACTGAGTGCTGATTGGGGGGGGGGGAGGGCGGTGCCGGTGGGCGTGTACTGTACTATGCTCAAATGAGTGAATACTAAACATGCAACAACTAATCTTATTGGGTATCAATAAAGACACTGTGCACAGTTCAAGTGATTCAATTTTATTATTATAAAACATTAAATATTTACAGTAAGCAGTGCCTGCAAAAGGGGCTATAGATGCGTGTAGGTGTGTGTCTCAATGCCATAGCTTGGTGCAGGAGTGGATGTAACATTATATCAGGAGGGTCCCTGGGCTTCAAAGAACTGCTTTGAGGGAGAATGAGGCATGGGGGACAGAAAGTATTGCTGTGGCTGCAGGGGGGGCGAGCCTGAAGCAGCTGGGTCTGCAGACCAACCATGGTCTTCAGCAGTTGAGTCAGCTCCTGTAGGATGCTTATGAGGGCATCCTTCCACTTCTGCCTCTTCACATTGTTCTCTTTGTGCTCCTGCCGGCACTCCTACCTCCATTGTCTAGTCTCCCTTGCTGATGCCTGGTTGGACTGCATCAGCTCCTGGAAGATACCCTCCTTGCTCCTGCGAGGCCTCCTCCTTATCTGTCTCAGCTGGTCAGCTGGCGCAGAGCACCGACCGGCGAAGGTTGTTTCTAAGGAAAAATGAAACATCATAAGTAGTGCTATTGTTCTCACTTTGGTTAAGGAGCCGGTAATATGCTCTGCCACCACATTCCTCAGTGCCCACGGGACAGGCCATTGCCGGGGACTGAAAGGGCTTTTGCAAAGGGAGGTTCGGGTTGCCGAGACAAGACACACAGCTCCGTGAACTATTTGCAGTGCTTTGGGTGATTAGTTCACATACGGCACTGCCATGGAAGCCAATATCTCGCTGCTTAGAGTGCCTCTGCAAGCCAGAATTCATATCCTGCATGTCACTGGCTTTCAGCCAGGACCGTACGCAGCAGGCTTGTGTGCAGCCATGGTTCCCACTGCTGTGCTTTGCAACTGGCGAGGGAGAGTATCCCTCTATGGGGGAGGGGAAACAGTTGCTCTCCCATCGAATTTAACTAGGAGGCTGTGGAAGTACATCGAGGACACCTTCAGTGATCTCAACGGAGAGGATTTCTTGACAATTACAGCATGTGTTGATGCACTGCTCATGTAATGCGGGGTAGACCCCCCCCCCATCCAAAAAAAAAAAAGAAAGGATGAAACCCAAAACGCCTATTTCCCGCCCGCTCTTCATTTGCCCGCAAAGCTTATCCAGCTAGCATAGAAGCCACTTCTGATGAAACTTACCAGAGTTCCCCTCTGCTGCATCTGAAGACAGTATGGAGAAGGAATCTAGGCAGCACGTGTCGAGTGGCATGGAGAACAGCTCCTGGCTCCCTAGGTCGGCTGCACCGCTTTCACCCTCCAGGTCATCCTCCACCTCCACGTCCTCGTCAACGAATTACTCGTCACTGTCTGCTCCGGTATCCTTTTCATGGGGGGGTACTGATGTGTCCACAGGAGCTTTTGGGGTGGTTGTGGGATCCCCACTCAGGATTGCTTCCAGCTCCTTGTAAAATCGGCATGTAGCCGGTGCTGAGCCGGAGTGCTGGTTTGCCTCTCTGGCTCTGTGGTATGTAATCCACAACTCCTTCACCTTCGACCTGCACTGAAGAGTGTCTCTCTCGTACCCCTTCTCTGCCATGGCCCGAGAAATCTGGCCAAAAATATCAAAATTCCGCCGGCTGCCACGTAACTGTGCCTGCACAGCGGACTCTCCCCAGATGCCTATGAGATCAAGCACCTCGGCTGTGGTCCAGACTGGAGCACGTTTGCTGCGCTGAGCCACCATTGCTCTTGGAGTACACAGCTCTTGGAGCAAACAGGAAGAGTGAAGAATTCAAAAATTCCCAGGAATGATGGTAGGGTGGGTACAGTCACGTCACAGCCACAGAGTGCAGAAGGAAGTGCAGAAGGGATGGAATTGGAATTCTGGGACATTTCCGGAGGTTTCATATTGCGCGGCAACCGTACACACACAAACTATCGCGGAACAGCTGTTCCGCGGTAGCCGCTACCACCCTCGTTTTGGTGGTTTACATGTTGTGCGGTAAGGCGGCTGTTACTGCGCAACAACATGGATTTGTGTGTGGACGCTGTGCCTGTTATCGCGCAATAACAAGCGTTATCGCACAATAACTTTGCAGTGTGTACAAGGCCTTAGTGTTTCTTCCATATAGTCCTTTGAGTGAATATCAGTGGTAATGTGGGGAGTGGGTGCGTTTTTATATAGAGTCCTTAATGGGTGAGTGCACTCCTGTATCTGGTGTGGTGTGCTCTGGATTAGCTCATGAATCATTCTAGCTCTTTTTGTCTTACTACTGCTGAAAGGCTGATATGTCACTGATTAACATGAGCCATTGGCTCCCAACAAAGAAGACATTTAAGGACCGTATTTCAGTATCAATATCTCTCAGGGATAAATTAACCCTAATCTGTGTTGTTACCGAGATAGAGATTTGCAGCTGTTTTTTCATTAGTGGTTCAGCGTTGTTTCCTGGAATGTTGATATTGCTATAGCTCTATAATTAATGTGATATAATTTAAAGAAAATGCAAGGGGCCATAGTCATCCCTGTTACAACTTCAGTGAAGCTAGTGGTGAAAGCCAGTCACGGATGGCTTTGGTCCAAGGTGTGTGTTTCTTTGAGATACCTGTACAGAGTGGTACTTAACATCTCTGGAAACAGTGGTTCCAATGGTAAGTTACTTCACTTTTGTAATTTTTGCTCATTTTGATTTTATGCCCCCCTTGGAAGTGCATTTAGCTAGTTTTTCTTTGGAGCATATAGTCTCTGTGGCTCAGGGAAACTAGTGATCTGTGTGTGTGATGTTAAAGGACAATCTGTTTTTTTTGTTTTTGTTATTTTGTTGAGATTTAGGGAAGTTCAGAAAAAGCCACATGTACGTGTTTACTGGACAGAGATCATCAATGGTATGTGTTAAAAGTGCTGGATAATAACATAATGTTTGGGTAAATGTTTGAAACCATATAAACGTTTTGTGTCCCTGGCATTCCGTTTAAATATCTTGACATTCCTCCTCCACAGACTCCTTTATTGCGATGTCTACAAACAACTTGACAGGGGTTAGGTTGCTGCTTTGCTGTGCCTACCATCAATATTGTCTCACTGTTTCCTTGTACTCCCATGTCTGTCTGCAACTCTGCATCCATCTTTTGTCTCTTGTCTTAGACAGTAAGCTCTTTGGGATTGGTTTTTTGTTCTGAGTTTGCATAGCACCCACTAGGGTTATGGGCCCTTAGGTGCTGTGATAATAGTAACAGTATTAGGAAGATGCTTGCATAACAAACTAAAATTAATTAGACTTTTACAAAGGGCACACCCTCCATTGAAATCATTACCTCACTCACACAATTTCTAAATCCAAATAACCTATCCTCATTTGAAACTGCTAGTGTATTTTGACAGTGTGTCTTGACTTGCCTCTCATCTGCTGTCCAGTAATAAGAATGAATGCTGATCAGGATGCTTAACTGTCAGAGTGGACAATCAAATAAATGGCTACACTTCTGTGATGATATGGGGAATCTCTCTGTGCAACTTATGAATTCTGTGTGGCATTCGTAACTCTCTGTATGTATCTTAATCAAGCTGCGGCCTCCATTTTGAATGTGGGACTTGTTGCCTCGTGTGTTGTCTTTTTACTTCCATGTTAAACTAAAATCCCAAGGTCTGGCGACACTGGGCTGGCAATATAGAGTTGCTAACCCGAACCATCGTCTATTCCAATGGAGCATCCTTGGACAAAGATGATGGTCACCCAAAGCACAACAGTTTTAAGTGTGAATTTCAGAGGGTGGTAACTCAGTTCTGGGTCAGGTTCTGTTCAATGTTAATGATTTAGATGATGACATAAAGAGTACACTTATAAAGTTTGCAGATGATAGCAAGTTGGGATGGGTTGCGAGTGCTTTGAAGGATAGGATCACAATTCAAAATGATTTGGACAAACTGGTGAAATGATCTGAGGCAAAGAGAATGAAATTCAATAAAGGTAAATGCAAAGTACTCCACCTAGGAAAGAACAATCCATTGCACACATACAAAATGGGCAATGACTGCCTAGGAAGGAGTACTGCAGAAAGGGATCTGGGTGTCATAGTGGTCCAAAAGCTAAATATGAGTCAACAGAGTAACACTGTTGCAAAAAGAGCAAATACCATTCTGGGATGTATTAAGAGGAGTATTGTAAGTAAGACACAGGATGTAATTCTTCTGCTCTACTCTGTGTTGATTAGACCTCAACAGGAGTACTATGTCCAGTTCTGGGTACCTCATTTCAGAAAAGATGTGGAGAAATTGGTGAAAGTCCAGAGAAGAGTAACAAGAAGGCTTAAAGGTCTGGAATACTTGACTTATGAGGGAAGACTGAAAGCACTGGGTTTGTTTAGTCTAGAAAAGAGGAGACTGAGAGGGGACATGATAACAGTTTTCAAGTACCTGAAAGGTTGTTACGAAGAGGAGGGAAAAAATTGTTCTCCTTGATAGGATGATAAGCAATGGGCTTAAATTATGGTAAGGGAGGTTAGGTTGGACATTAGGAAAAAATTCCTAATTTCCTGATTAATCACTGGAATAAGTTGCCTAGGCAGGTTGTGGAATCTCCTTCCTTGGAAATTTTAAAAAGCAGATTAGACAAACACCTGTCAGGGATGGTTTAAGAGGGTACCTGTTCCTGCCATGAGTGCAGGGGACTGGACTTGATGACCTCTCATGGTTTCTCCTAGTTTTTATGATTCTATGATTCTATGTTGGGGGAGCTGCTACCTCTTTGATGCTATGCATCCCTGCCCAGATGTGTCTGGAGAAATTGAGGAGAATGGGATGGGATGGAGCTATACCGTGTTCTCATCAGTAGCCTTTCTAAACCCATCCAGCAGACCCCTCATTGGAGCCAGGTCATTTTATAATAAAGATCAAAGGCAGAGATCCTCAGGTAGGGGTGGAGTGGGGTGGAGTGCCTTTAACTTGTGTCATTCTGGACAAATGTCTTAGAGGGGAGGGTGTGAACAACCATTGTCTCCTTAATGTTTAGGAATTTGCCAGGTGATATGGTCCCAGGGAGTAAACTGATGAGCCATTAAGGATACAATGGTTGTATTCTTTATGTCCTCAGTGGCTCATCAGGATACTCCCTGGGACCATTCTACCTGGAAAATTCCTAAACATTGAAGAGACAATGGTTGTTCACATCCTCCCGTCTAAGGCATTGCTCCAGAATGACACAAGTTAAAGTATGGATATAACATCAAATTCCTAACTTCTAATTGAAATAGAATTCCTAGACATAAACTATATAATCATTCCCAGCAAAATACTACCTTTCTATTGATACCAAACATGACATAGTTCCTATGGATTATAGCATTTATGAGATATCCATTGAAAATAATATCATAAATGCTTCCCTAAATCCAGACAGCATCACATACAGGGCTGTGCCCTGCCAGGGTCCCTGTCCTCCTTTGCCCCATTGCACACAGGGGGTGCCCCTCCCCTGCCACCGTGGACCTGCCCAAGGTCTCCCTAGCCCCACAAAGTCGACCTAGAGCATCCAGTGTGGACGCTCTAGGTCGACTTTGTAAGTTCCCCTTTAAGTCGACTTTAATTTTAAGTGTAGACACACTAAGTCGACTTAGTTAAAGTCGACTTAAAAGTGTAAGTGTAGACATAGCCCATTTCATCTTCCATCTTCATATTATCTCTGCTGCTATCACTTTGACATCAACTTGACATTGTAACTTAGTGTCCTTTGATGTGCATTGACGTTGTTGACATCCTGAAAGCATAAGGTGTTCTCCACAGATTTAAATGAATGTTACTTTGTTGTTGTGTTAACATTATAACACAATCATGATAAATTTTCTCAAATGTCAAGCATTAACAAGGACTTCACAAACCATAGTATTAGATAGCCCCCTTTCACACTATACAAATTTCTACTAATAATAAAAAATTGTGATTCTCCATAACTGTCAGGAGATGGACTAACTCCTCAATTAACAGGAAGCTGAGTAAATGAAATTTCTGGATTCGTATTTCATTTTCATCATCTAGTTTCACTCTCATTTTGGTACTTGCGCATGCAGATTGGCTGTAAAAATTCAGGCATCCCTGACTTTATCAGATTTCATTAAAATTAATGTGATAGACTGATGGTTGTTTGCAAATATTCCTCACCATCCTTCCTTTGTTTAAAAATATCTGTCAGCTCTAGCCAGATCCTTAAAAACAGACACTAGAATGGTTTGCTATAAACAATAGAGCTTGCAATGCTGTAGACTGCTGAAGTGATCTCTGAGTTTTTATCATTGTAGCAAATTACTTCTGTTTTATCAGTGTTCTAGGGCTACCCTCCTCTGATATCTCATTATCATTGTTTTTCCTTTTTGAATATTCCATATAGCTGTATTTATTGAAGGAGGAATTCAAAAGAATGGCATGAAAGTTAAAAAATGTTTGTTTATTGCCAGACTGGATAATATTACATTACTGTTAAGTAAGTGATAAGAAGTGCTAACTCCTTCTTGTTCATAGTAACAAAACTACAGCAATGTATAAGTTGTGTAATAAGAACATTGCTTGCCATTGAACAAATGATTTAGGGCCAGAGTCAACCTCCCTTACTCAGAGTTGGTAGTACCTTGCGCCATTCACAGATTATAGATTAGAGTAAAATTTTAGGTCTGAAAGGAGCATTATGATCAGCTAGTCTGAACTCCTTCGTAACCCATAGAATTTCATCCAGTGCCTCCCTCAAGGAATTGGTCTTTCCTATTACATAAGTAAACAATATCAAGCTCAATGATGTCTGCTATTTGTGGAGTATCATACAAGTAATAGTGCCTGGAGTGACTCAAGAGCATGAGTACCAAACTCAGGGCAGACTGCTAGGAACCAGAGCAGAAACTCCAAATTGGTTGTTAGTTCTATATTTAAATTAAGATGGAGCCACAGACAGTCCCCTGGGGTATTCTGATCTATCTTGCCACTCAGATCTGACTCACAACAATATTCACCTTAAACTCCCAGTTTCAGAGGATAAGTCACTTACTCTAGGTCAATTGCACTTTAGATCTTACACCAAACACAGAGCTTCTAACCAATCCTATAAGAAACTATCCAAAGATTATTACATAGAAAAAGGAAATAAAAGTTATTTACAATGCTAAAGCAGGTAAACATAAATACACAAATGAGTTGCAGTCAGAAGTATCAAAAGGCAATAGCAGCTTCTCTAATCAGAAAGTTCTGTATGTTAGGGCTAACCCAACTTAACCAGCTGAAAAATCTCTTGCTTATGCTTAAAAATGCATGTCCCCACCCCGAGTCCAAGCAGGACAGAGATCCCTAGTTCATTTTGTTTGCGGTTTCTATGTCCCTCCTGTAATGAGCTCTGAGCTGACAACTCAGCTGACAGGAGGAGCTGACTTGCATGATTCATCTTCATAAGGAGGAGTGCAGAAAATGGAAGTCTTGTCCTCTTGCTGACATTACATAGGGAAGTTCCTGTTGCATTGTACCACAACAGTCCATCTGATTGTAACACCTTCTGCACATTAATCAACATCTCTCTCCTGTTTGGTGGTTTTCACAGCCGCAGAGGCTCACATATTACCGTGCAATATGGGATACAGATCTTATCAGTGAAGTGAGTTCATACAGCAATTCACAACCATTCTATTCCATAAACTATTCAATTCACAATCATTCCATAAACCATTCTATTCCATAAACCATTCAATTCACAACCATTCCATTCCATTCCATAAAACATTCAATTCACAACCATTCCATAAACCATTCTATTCCATAAAACATTCAATTCACAACCATTCCATAAACCATTCCATAAACCATTCAATTCACAACCATTCCATAAACCATTCTATTCCATAAACCATTCAATTCACAACCATTCCATAAATCATTCTATTCCATAAACCATTCAATTCAATTAACCATTCCATAAACCAGTCTATTCCATAAAACATTCAATTCAATTAACCATTCCATAAACCATTCCATAAAGTCTAAATACTTGCTAAACCATCTAGACCATTACTATTGTAACAATACTCACACACAGGTGAGCCAGACTGGTTCCGGTTAGTATTTATCAGTGTTCAGCAGAGACATGGGACCCTTGGCATGAGCTGGCATCTGGTCTGCCAGTTACATAGTACTTACTCATTGAGAATGAGTGGCAGAATCTGGCACTTACCCTTGTTTTGAAATATTCTAATAGGTTGAGAGAGATTCCCTATATTTAAACCGGGGCATGCTAGAGAGGCAGTTTTAGGCTCTGATCCAGCAGCACACCTAAGCCTGTGCTTAAGTTTAAGCTTGTGAATTGTCCACTGTCTTCAGTGGTACTACTTTGTGCTTAAAGTTAAGCACATGCTTAAGTGTTTTGCTGAATCAGGTCTGTGGTGAGCAGTGGGAGGCCTTTGCTTTCTTAGGAGTGGTGATTTTTTGCTATATCTAGCATCTCTACCTCAACCATTGGTGAAATTTTGCATCAAGAGCAGCATGCTCCTCCCAGTCAGTAATGGACAGGAAATCTCTTAATGCTCTAATGGCACCTGCTTAGTGGAGCAAACTGGGGCTGCAAGCCAATAAAAGCATTTAAGTATATGCATAACTTTACGCATGACTACTTGTGTTTAAGATTAAGCTGCGCTTTGCTGGTTTGGGGGCCTCAGTCGCCAGTTGGATTAGTTGATAAAATAGTCTTTTATGCTTAAAGTTCCCACCGTTAAAATCTCAGTGTTTACCAGTCAGTACCTCACAGTCGTATTGGAGAAACAGGTTTTCCTTCGGGATAAAATAGGGACTAATTGTGGTATGTGGTGTCAAAATGCTGAGTGTTTTAAATGATGAGCACTGTATGGTAGTGTTTCATAATTCCAAACCACTCCATTGCCCCCTCACCGACCTATCTCCAGTTTCTAAATCACATTAAAGGAAGCTGTACTAAATACTTCTGGAATACTGCATTTTCAGAGTAAATAACTGCTACATGGCAGACATGTCATGGTATCGCCAGTGAGGGAGGAAGGTGGTCTGACCACTTGCGAGTGGGAGCGGTGGTGGCCTCGGGTCGATCTCTTATCTAAGAAGTGCTGCACATTATGGAAAGCTTTGAGTGCTCCAGCATGAAATGCATTACAGCAGATTGAGCAGCAATGCAGTGTTGCTGAAAACTACATGCAACAAGCAGTTAAATTCACATGCGGCAGGGGTAAAGGATGGAATTGTCACAGGAAAAGCAGCTTAAAGGAGGGTATGGGATTATTTTTTCATTCTTTGAGAACCTCCCTTGCACCCCTTAGCATGCAAATTCACCAGCTATCACTCCCTTCCTGATAATGTTTCATATACTACCACATAGGTCACCTCCAAATTTGGCTCAGCAAACCTCACTGAAGTCCATTGCTGTTGTCACTGTTATCCATTACCATCAGGAACTTGGATCCACAGTTCTGGGCAGACTGTAGCTCCTCCATCCATGGAATTGGTGCAGTACACACTCTCCTCCTGGCCTAAACGGTGCTGCTGTATGCTATGGGTTGCTATGGCTGTGGTTCATCTTCGCCCTCTCTGCTTCAGACAGCAAGTGGCCATGGGAGTGCTAGGAGGGGCTTTAATCCGAAATTGCATTCGGGCTGTCCCCACGTAAAGGCTGTCCAGATTCTGACCCCAAATCAGTTGGATTCTATACAAAAAATGAAAGGGGAGTGAGAATGCAAGAAGGGTTATGCAGAACTGTAGCTTTTTAGCGATGGAAAATGCTGACAAAGTAGTTAGTTTTAAGGGGAGATTGGAAGGAGCTGTATAAGGGTCAGCATGAAAAGAGATGAATTGATCCTTATAAAATAATCTCATGCTTGCATTTTATTATACAGGACCAGGCAATATTTACTTCTCTATGTGATATATATTTAATTTTCATCAGTTTCTTTGCTTTATTACTATTCTTCCTGGACAATCATTGTACTTTCATTTGAGTGAGTGGACAGGCAGTTTTTACTGACACCTGAAGCATTAAGTGGTTGACCAAGGATGTGGCCAACAGTCAGACTCCCTCTATCCTAAAGCATGCAAACCAGAGCAGTCACTACTTTGGGGACTGGGAGCTGGAATATGCTCTGGAAATAAGAAATGTTAAAGTATTGTATTACTTCTTTAATTCAGTGTGTGCGAAACTGTGAGACTTCTGCCATCTTCAATTTGCTATCAGGTGACTCTGTCACAAGATTTTGGCTGCATCCCAAATGTAACTGAAAAATAGACTTTTTTGGTTTGTGGTCTGACCTAGAAACAGTCATGTGGCTTGGTTATGGGGATTCAGACAGGTCTCTCCCACTTCCTTAATTAGGTGGCTTCTGATCTGAGGTTATCTTTTTGTCCTGGCTCTAATTTCTCTGTCGTGTAAAGATGTTGTCTTAATTTTGTCCTCAAATACCCCTGTTTATAGCTGTTGAATAAAGGCAGTGACTGTGTAATAGGGCTTCCAGTTCCTAATCAGCCTGGTAGCGGGAACAATGACCCTGCCATGCAAACTTCACTTGAGTCTGATACATTAGAGATTTCAGCAAATCAGGAGCATAGGCTGTGCTCCTGGCTTGTTGTAAATCCTCCCAGATTGCCTTGTACATCATCTTGCAAGGGATGTGGTGAAAAGTGGTCAGTATTAGTGGCAGGAATATACACACTGGACAAGACAGGTGGCAGGAGAGGTGGAGCAGCCTGCTCAGGGAGGAAAAAGGCAGAGCATAATTGAAGCAAATACAACGATGGGGCTGATAGGAGGATTTGAGATGACATCAGTGTTTCTATGACTGTACCAGGAGAAAGCTATATGGATTATTATTAATATTGGAATTCCCTTTGTCCCCTCATGAAGGCAGATAGTATTGAAAGGTTTGACTGTCAACACTCCCATTGCATTCCTGAGATGGTTGTAAGTGGAGCAATTCAACTCTGAGTGCAGTATGTTCTCTAGATGTATCTTCTTCCTCCTCTCTTTATGCATGTGTGGTTCCCACAGATGTCAGTGGGTATTAGGAGTGTGTAGGCAAAGGAGATTAGACACCTACAACAATTTATACAATGCATTGTAGAACCATAGGCACTCAGAAAAATGTCAGGGGCTGAAAAAATACTTTCCTCTTATAAGGCAGTTTTTAAAAGCCAGTGCCAAAATTGTCTTTTCTCTTAGTCAAAGCAGTGATTAGGTGACCTTTTCCTGCAAAATAAACATGGAAAAGTCTATATCACCTAGTTTTTAGATTAAAAGATAACTAAAGGTGGCATTGCTGTGAGAAGTGATCGTTATAACTTAGACTCCCATAGCATTTGTGTATTTTCTTGTGCGATGATTCGTCGACTGTAAAGTGGCTGGCCTGTGTCCCAGAAAAAGCTATCAATAACATAATTGCCAGGAAAGCAGGCTATCACTAAAGCAACAGGCTCCTACAGAACCTTTCCTTTTATGTGGGTTGGTGCCAGCATAATAACAAAGCCGTGGGTTTCAGTTATACAGAGAAGGTTAATGAGTTTTCTCCTTGTCAAGAGAGCAGTCCAAGTTTAAAGAATAATCTGCTTCAGAAATTAGAGTGGGGGAAAGCTGAGTTTAAAAAATATGCAGGCTGCTAAATGAAATGGTGTTTTAAAATTGCAAAGTAGTAATAGGATTTCCCTTTTTATGGAAACAAAGTAGAGAATTACAAGAAATAATATAATGCATTCTTTAAGATTGCAGTGCTAGGACAAGAAAATATTTAGTACATTATTATATTATCAGTGACAATAATTTAATGAACTCTACTAGGATTTCTAAAAGCTGAAAATGTTTTCATAATAACTGAGCTGATCTGTCACCCGAAACTATACCAGTTTTGGATGAACTGCTATGTGGTGATTTATCAGTTTGACAGACCAATGTTTGATGGTATTTCAAAATGGGTCTCGTAAAACATACATGATTTTATTTTTTGATGAAGTTGTAACTTTGGTTAATAACACTAACTGCATAGATGCAATACATTTAGACTTTTGAAAGGTGTTGAAATTAGTACCACATGCCATTCTGGCTAAAAATTTAGCACTATACAATACCAATGAAGCACATGTTGAATGGATTGAGAACTGGTTAAATGACATCTCAAAAAGTCATCATCAGTGGGAAATTATCAGTGAATGGGGGTGTTGCAGTGGTCCAGAGTAACAAGGCCTGCTTCTGTTAAATATTTTTATCAGTGATTTGAAAGTAAATACGAAATCATTGCAGATAAAATTTGCAGAGGACACAAAGATTGGAGAACTGGTAAATAATGATGAGGATAGGTCAGTCATACAGAATGATCTGGATCTCTTGGTGAGGTGGGTCCAGTCACATAAAATGTTTTAATGCAGCCACAAATGTGAGGTCATGCATCTAAGTATGGAGGATGTAAGTCATATCTAGAGAATGAGGAGGACTAGCCTGAGAAGCAGTGACTCTGAAAGTAATTTAGGGGTCATAGTGGACAAGCAACTCAACCCATGCTCCCACTGCTGTGCTGTGGCATAAAGAGCCAATGTCATGCTTGAATGTATAAAGAGCTGAGCTCTGGGTAGGAATAGGGAGGCAATTTTATCACTGTTTATGGCATAAGTGAAACCAATTCTAGAGTAATCTGTCCAGTTTTGGTGGCAACATTTTAAAAAGGACACTGAAGAATTAGAGGGGGTACAGGAAAGAGTCACAAAAATTATTTGAGGGCTGGAGAAAATGCCATACAGTGAGACTTAAAAAGCAGAATCTGTTTAGCTTTTCAAGAAGAAGATTGAGAGGTAACTTGATTATAGTATATAAGTATCTTCAAGCAAAGAAAATACTGGGTACTAAAGAGGTGGATATACTCCATTAAATGGTGGGGCAGATATCACCTCTGACGTCTCTTTCAGTTGTTTCTCTTAAGCCTACTATCATGATGTCTGTGGCTATGTCTACACTTGCACTTTTAAGTCAACTT
>ML685874.1:9833764-9852929 GCA_007922175.1 Pelusios castaneus | reverse complement strand
GGAAGCCCTGCAGCTGGGCTAGGGGGCTGGCTGTGGGCAGTGCATGGTGGGACAGGTGCCCACCATGCACTGCTCTTCTTTCGCAAAGGAGCATTCACAGGGTGAATGCTCCTTTGCGAAAGAAAGTGCACGTGTGTACACGAGAAAGCGCTATATTTATAGCGCTTTACTTGTCCCGCAATAACTTATTGCGGGACAAGTATTCTCGTGTGTACATAGCCTGAATTCTAAGAAATAAAGTAATGTTGCTAGGAGATGGTAGCGAAAGACTACTTGTGTTTGTCTAATTTCTCTATGTATTTTGTAAACATTACGTATATGTATCTATATTTTGAAGATATACCCAATTATGATAATCCTAAAAAGATGTGCTCTCTTTGTGTTATAGCATGATCTCTGAAGCTAACCAGCTATGTTATCTCTGAACTTGGACACACCAGACACTTATCATCCGGGCTTCCACATCTTGAATGGTCATATATGAATGATCTATATTGCTAGCAATATTGTCCAAGAATTCCTAGACTGTTGAATGTGGTATTCAAATGTAATTTCACTCAGAGCTACACAGAGGAACATTAGATTTATATTGATTGGAGACTCTATGGCTGCCTTCCAAGGTACATATTTCTCTTTTATTTGTTGCGGACAGGCAATTAACTCTATTCGCTTTAACGTAAATTAGAATCTAAATAGCTGTTATGGTCTTTGCCCAGGGGCCTACAGTTAATTACATACTTCCAAAATACATAACTTGCCCAGATATTTTAGATTTATTGCTTCGCAGACACAACTTTCATAGCAGTCTTTTACAAATGCAGTGTAGATACTAAAGGCAAATCACATAATATAACCCAAGGCACTTAACTCTGGTATGTGAAATTAATTTCTTAAAAGCTTAAGATATAGTGTTAACTTTATAATTACACTTTTTATAGAGTAGGGCTCTTGAAAGTTAGAGAAATTTTTAAATGAATAATTTTAAATGTGATGGGCCGAATTCTCTGCTGAATTCTCCACTGAAGTCAGTGAAGCTGTGTTAATTTACACTAATACAGTATTTGGTGCTTCATCTTGATGTTTTATGCCTTATTTCCCCACTAGGAACCCTACTTCAGGGCAACCATGCCTAATAGTGGGAGCTATTCATCTTAGCAGCAGAAGACTTCTCTAGAGAGGTCACTGAAATGAAACCTCTTCCAGCAGATCCAGGGCCAGGGGAAAGTAACAGAGGTCCAGCACGGCTGGCCTGGCTGGCACCCTATATCCTACCTTGACTTTTCTGAGGCTTTTGATTCACAGTTATGAACCCACCTATCTCATGATTATCTTAGGGAAGGCCTTTTAAGAGTGAGGTGGGCTTTTGTGGTTTTCCTTCATGTCAGTGGGTGGATTCATCCATTTTCAAGTTTGCCTCTGGCCAGGTACACAGGTTAAGTGGAACTCAATTTAGAGGGGTAAGGATGTTCATGATATTATAATAGTCAGAAGACAGAGGGGGCAGGCAGTAGGAGAAGTTCCTCCATCCAGCATAATCTGTAGGGGAGCTAAATGATGGCAATTTGGTTGTAGTGATGACAGGACTGGAGTCCTTGCAGTGAGAGATTAGATTACTTGATCTATTACGACAAAGCCCAAGGCTGAACGTGGAAAATGGAGTAGGCCAGAGGTTGATTAGACACAGGGGAAGGGTTTTATTGTGATATTCATAGAGAAGGCACCTTTGTGCAAATTCTGATTCATGGCTGAGAGAAGGATCAGGCGCTGGAACTACAAGTAGGCTTTCAGGACTGATAGCTAGATAACTTGCTTATGGGGTTATCTGCTCATTCTAGCTGGGGTTTAGGAAATTTGCAGCTAAAAACCTTTCCATCTTAATTACTGTGCTGAGGGTTTTAATGGTGTCACTGGTGGTACAGTCAGCTGAATTTTCAGGAAAGAAAAACCCTCTTTCAGCATTGAGGGAACAGTAATATTTTTTTCAGTTTCTTGTTTTTCATTGTGTATTCTAATTGAGAGGATTCCAACTGAAACATTGCCTGGAGCAGAGTCCAGTGTGCTGTGGAAGTGAGGTAACCCCATTCACTTTAGTGAAGTTACTTTACTCAGAACTTACACATTGATCACATGAATGTTCACTTGTAATCATTTCGCTTTTGTGGCTGAATCTGTTTTAGATCTAAGTAAATACTAGTTTATATTGATTATACTAGCAGACTAACAGTGCATGGAGCCTCGGGCACATGTATGTGTTCCAGTGCCCCATTAGGTCCGTTGGGCCATTTTACAACAGGAAGCGGTACTTGCAGGTCACATGCCTGGTTCTGGTCCTGTGCTGTACAGGATATGGCATATAAGGCTTCCTGCTTTTTAAACAAGGGAATGGACAGGAGACACCTGGGTTCAGGGAAATGTCCGCATAAGGGCTTTCTGCATCTGTCAGGTAGATGGCCTAAGAAGGGTCTGCTTGAAGGAGTCAGGAAATGACCTAGTGAAAGCGTTACAAAAGATGATGTGTGTGTCATGATGCCCAGTCCCATTACCCTCCTAGAGTCAATGGGCCAGTGCCCCACCCCAAACACAAATTAATTTGTAACAAGTCCAAAACTTACAATTTCAGACCTTCACAGGCTCTACTGGCTTCTGTCAGCCAGGGCCTAACCATATAGAAGACTGACTCAAGCTGAAGTAAACCATAAATATTTATTAACACAGAACCAGAGTATCAGTAGCCTGAAGTTCTGAACCCAAAAGATATAAATGCAGTGGTTGGGTAATAAACAATGGATTATGGTGATTTACAGCTCATGTCTCCTGGCTACAGATAAGATGAGATGAAGGCTGGGATGTCTTGGGACCGAAGAAGTCACAGCAGAATCAGAACCAACAAAGATAAGTGTAACACCTGCAGGGATCACAGGAAGAGGATGAGCATGAACTGACTGGGAGCACCCAGCACACACAAGCTCAAAACACCTCATTTCAGACCTCATTTCACACCACACAAAACAAAACACCTCATTTCAGAAAAGATGTGGCGAAACTGGAGAAAATCCAGAGAAGAGCAACAAGAATGATTAAAGATCTGGAATACTTAATTCATGAGGGAAGATTGAAAGAACTAGGTTTGTTTAGTCTGGAAAAGAGGGGACATGATAACAGTTTTCAAGTACCTAAAAGGTTGTTACAAGAAGGAGAGAGAAAACTTATTCTCCTTAACCACCGATGACAGAACAAGGAGCAATGGGGTTAAATTACAGCAAGGGGTATTTAAGTTGGACATTAGGAAAAAGTTCCTAACTGTCAGGGTGGTTAACCACTGAAATAAATTCCCTAGGGAAGTTGTGGAATCTCCATTATTTGAAATTTTTAGGAGCAGCTTAGTCAAACACCTGTCAGGGATAGTTTTAGATGGTACTTGATCCTGCCATGAGTGCAGGAGGCTGGCTCGATGACCTCTCATGCTCCTTTCTATGATTCTAAACAAACTGTTAAAGAAAGCTATTAGATTGGTTTGAGACAACTTGTTCTTGACAAATCCATGCTGACTTTTACTTATCAACTTACTATCTTTTAGGTGTTTGCAAATTGATTGCTTAATTATTTGCTCCTTTATCTTTCCAAGTACTGAAGTTAAACTGATTGGTCTGTCATTCCCTTTCTTATTGATTGGTACCATATATGCTCTTTTCCAGTTCTCTGGAATCTTTCACATCTTCCATGACTTTTCAAAGATAACTGCTAATGACATGAGTATCTCCTCAGTCAGCTCCTTGAGAATTCCAGGATGTGTTTCACTGGGCCCTGGTGACCTGAAAATATCTAACTTGTCTAAGTAATTTTAACTTATTCTTCCCTATTTTAGCCTCTGATCCTACCTGATTTTCACTGGCATTCACAAAGTTAGATGTACAGTCGTTATTAAACTTTTTAGTGAAAACTGGAACAAAAAATCATTTTAGCACTTCTGCCATTTCCACATTTTCTTTCTCTCCTCATTGGGTAACAGGCCTCCCATGTCTTTGGCTGTCATCTTGCTTTTAATGTATTTGTGGAATGTTTTCTTTATATCGTTTATGTCTCTAGCTAATTTAATCTCATTTTGTGCCTTGATCAGAAAGTCTTGGTCTGTTAGATAGCCTTTACTGTTTTAGTCTTCATGGAATAAACTAGCAGAGGTCAATTAAGTAAAATTATTCTGCAAAATTTGGAAGAAAGTTAAAGTATGCCATCACTTAATCCTACTAATAGCATTAGCAGTAAACCACAGGCAACCTAACTTGCTTTTTTTTTTTTGCTTGCTTTTTATTTGCTGAAAGCATTAAGCTTTGTTTAGAATGCATTTTGCTTTGGTTTTCTCTTAACCAAATCGGACTTGCTATCCTTTGACTTATAATCACATAAAATCCTTCTGTAGTTAATACATTTGTCTCTCTGTTTTATTTGAAGCAGTTTGTTTCAAAGTGTGTGGGAGTCTTTACTGGCAAGGCTGGTGCATATCAATTTTTGTTAAATTGATGAGCTTATATGAGTTTACGTGGTTCAGTGGGCTTTATTGAACATTGTAGGATGGGAGTTCCCAGGGTGGCATCTGGGACTGGGCTCCAGGAATGTGGGATTGGGATGGGATGGGATTGTGACCGGGGCCTCCTGGGATACCCTCCTGGACGTGCAAAAATCAGGGCAAGCTGCAAAACCAGGAGCCAAACTCCCCACACCCTGATGGGTGGTACTTAAACCAGTCTCCCTATCAGTCACAAACGGGCTTCTGGTTCCCCACACCGGGTACCAAGAAATCTGCCCAAAATAGAAACAGCTCCCTTTATTGCACTCCAGCTCCTCCGGCTCCCACCTAGCCGCACGGTCCCTTGAAGATATAGGTTCTCCTGACTCCAAAGGGCCAGCCACAGCACACAGAACAATATAGGTTTGGATCTTACCCAAAATACCACACTGGTAGCCAATCCTTTAGCAACTACAACTAAAGGTTTAATATAAGAAGAAAAGAAGCAAAATATGAGAGATGTTAAAGGGTCAAAGCGAATCACATACATACAAATGATTTCAAGTTCATGAAAAGCAGTCTGCAGGCTTGTTCCTCTGGTAAACACCCAGCATCAGGGTGGGCCTCAATCCTTTGTTCAGTCTCAGAGGAATAGTTCCAGAGATGGGTGTTGGCTGTAGACTGGGGACTTGAGAGCCAGATGGAGTCGGGGCTGCTGCCTTTTATCACCTCTGGCCTTCTCCATGCTGTGTGCAGTTCTCTCCAATCAAACTGGAGTTGAGTCACATGTTTAAGTCCTAGTGGCTCAACAGGTTTTCTTCTTTGGCCCATTATACTGGGGAGCTTCCTTAATGGGCCATTAAGGAGACAATGGCCAGGTAGACATTCAGTCTGGGGAATTTCCCCAGCCTTACACAAGTTAAAATATAACAATCATATTCCTAACTTCTAATATGAATACAAATCCTACACATAAACTATATAATCATTCCCCACAAATTATTACCTTTCTATTGACACCAAACATGGCATAGTTCCTATGCATTATAACAATTATAAAATATTAATACAAAATAATATCGTAAATGGTTCCCTAAATCCGGACAGCGTCACACCCCCACCGTCAGAGTGATGCAGAAAGGGGTGTCACCTAGACACTGCTGAATGCATCACAAAAGGGTTAAACTTGGTTGTGTACCATTACTGCTCTTAACAAATTTCAAAGATTTTACCACATACAAGCATTGGATACATTTTTCATCCCTGGGTAACAAATCAATTACAAAAGTTAACATCAGCATTAACATTGATATCCAGTTAGCACAAACGTGTTTACAGTTCATTGTGTTAGGTCTTACATACAGATAGTTTGTCAGTGGGGCAGTTTGTTCAATGCCCTCTTGGATTTTGGAACACTTAACAGGTTGATTTTGGTTTATCTCCTTGGTCTTGGTAGCATAGGACCTTCATTTGACTACATCCTTGGGGTTTGGATATTCCAGAGTGAACCCCATTCTCACATACACAGGATGAGATTTCCTTCCCTCTTTTGTCTTCCCTGGCATCTGGAAACCTGGGCTCTGTAACTTGACCCATTGTCTAGCTAGGTGTGCCTCCCATGCTGACAACTCTGAGTCTGGGCAGATCTCCCCACCCCAGTCAATCAGGTAAATTTCCTTAAGCCACACACTAGCTTGCTCAATAATGTCCAAACTTTCCATCATGGCCAATTTCAAGTTTGGAATCTGTCTCAAAGATATACCAAACATCCAAACTAAGATCTCACAAACAGGGATCTGATGGTCCATTCCCAAACTCTCACTCCACATGCCCTTAGATCTATCTGAGTCCACCCAGAAACTCCAAGATATTTCCAAAGCACTCAGGGGTAAAAGCTGGTCTGCTTTCCTTTGCATGTCCAAGATATCAACTGCACAACTGTTCTGCTCTATAGCTCGAGCTGTCCAATTACTCCTCTGACTCTGAGACATCGTCTGTTCACTCACACAGTTAGCCTCATGGAGACAGTCAGGTTTTAACATCACTGTCTCTCCAATACACTGATCAAGCACAGCCACTTTGCTACAGGGCTGTTTAAGCTTCCCAGTAATTCCCACTTCATCTGGAACCTTTTCCAAGGTATTTCTACTAGATCTTTCTAAAACCAAATCAGTGAACTCATCTACAGATGGAACACTCTGGCAGTCAGAATCTAAAACAAATCTCTCAACATACAGTCTGCTGGATGTCACTGCAGAAAGGGATTCATCCTGAGATAACCCAATCAGTTCACCTCCACACTCTCCTGTTGCAGCAGACTGCTGCTTGCAAAAGCCATCAGGAGACCTTACTCCTTTGGGAGAAGTCTCCAGCATCAACTTCTTTTCCACAGAAATTCTGCCCTTTCCCTGACCAGAGAAAGGTTTCTGTAAAGAACTGTTTCCTTGAATATCAACGGACTCCTTCTGGGTCTCAGCTAAGTCTAGAACTAACTCTGAGACAATTGGCACCCCCCCAGTCAGCACAGACTGAAAGGCACTCTCTGTCTGTCCCTCAGGTAGCAGACTGGAAATAAAACCTCCCCCAGCAGTCAAACCTCCACTCTCCACATTCACATAGCTTGAAATCCCCTCCTCATTGTCCCAGCACACAGGGCTGTTTCCAGACAAACTTTTGGAGGCCAGGGTGGCTTCCTCCCTGGGCAAGTCATCACCCCCAGCATACACAGGCTCAGGAAAATTACCTCCCTGAGTCTCAGTCGAAACCAGAACCATGTCTGGTACAACAGACAAAGACAAATCTTGAGAAACCAACTCTCTAGCAGGCTCTTCCCTGCTTTTACCAGACATCTCTCTTGAACCTGCCCCCTCCTCATTGCCCCAGCACACCTGGCTGTTCCCGGACAAACTTCTGGAGGTTGGGGTGTCTTCCTCCATGGGCAAGTCATCAACCCCAGCAGGCACAGGCTCAGGAAAATGCCCTTCCTGAGTCTCAGTTGACACCAGAACCACCTCTGGCACAACAAACAACTCCTTAGAGACCAACTCTCTGCCAGCAGACGCACTGCTGTTTTTTCCAGACACACCTTTAGAACCTTTCTGCTCCCTGTTACAGCATTCCTGATTAAACACAGATAATTCTGAATCATGCACCCCCACTTCACAACTTTCTCCATTGACTTCAGGCTTACTGGATAGGCCGCCTGTAACAGGACCATACTTTCCTTGCGACCTGGTTACAACATTTACACTGCTACCATTAACCACAATATCGTTCCCTACCAGCACATCTGCTGGGAGCATTTCTCTGACTCCAACCACTATGTCTCCCCTGAAGTCTTCCCACTCTAAATGGATCTTGGCCAAGGGCACCTTCACCCTATATTCTGATAGTGCTACCAAATCCACACTCTGCCCTGGCAAATAATCTTCCTCCTGGACCAACTCCCGTTTAACTAGGGTGATTTCTGAGGCAGTATCCCTCCATCCAGTACACATAGTCCCATTGACTCTGGCCCTCTTTATGAATTCCTCATTCCCCTTCCCGGTCTCTGCACGTACATAGTTAGTGAGGCAGCCTTCTTCCCCCCCGCTGGGGAGTATCAAAGTGGCAGCATTCACCTCTGCCGTATCTGTGTCTGCCCACATGGTGGCCTCATCCATCTGCACCTGATCAGCCTCTGCATTTAGGGAGACTGCATTGGAGTGGGGAGCAGGTGGGGGAGTGCTGGCCTCAGGGCATTCTTATTGCCCTGATTAGGACAATTGGGCTGTATATGGCCTTTAAGTCCACACAGGTAGCAGGTAGCAGGCCTTTCCCCAGGGCGAGAAGTTTTTGGTTCTGGGTTGGCATAAGATTTCCTAGCCGCGTTGGGGCTAATCTTATTCCTGGACCCATCATCCCTTCTAGCCTGTGCTGAGTAGGGGACACCCTTACCTAGAGGTCTTTGCTTATCTTGGCTTCTATTCTGAATGAAAGTGTCTGCAATTCGTGCTGCCTCCAAAATGGTACTGGGCTCTCTATCAAGCACAGCCGCCTTGATATAGTGGGGAGCTATTTCCAGGAGTTGCTCCTTAGCAATTAGGTCAAGAAGTTTATCATAACTACCCTGGGCCCCCTCCCCCATAATCCATCTTTTCAAATACCCAAATAGCTTGTGAGCAGTTTCAGTATAGGTAACATTATCTGGCCGCCTATAATTTCTAAATTTCAGTCGGTAAGATTCAGGAGTAATTTTAAACCTTCTCAGGATCATTTCTTTAAACTTTACATAATTCAATGAATCATTTAATTCCATATCATTAAATACCTCTCTGGCCCTCTTGGACAGTCTGGCGATGAGTACAGGAATCCTTTTCTCATCAGGAATCTTATGGACCTCACAGAGTCTTTCAAAAGTATATAAAAATCCCTCAATATCCTCCCCGTCTTTGTAAGGGGGACAGATCCTTTCCCATTCCTTAATGGAGGAAGTCAAGGAACCTTCTTGTGAAGGCAGATTCTTCTGGATCTGGGCTATCTCCAGTTGCCTTTGATGAGCTCTCTCCTCTGCTGCTTCCTTCAGCCGCAACTCCTCCAGCTGCCCTTGCCGAGCTCTTTCCTCCTCCTCTCGCTGCCTTTGACGAGCTTTCTCCTCAGCAGCCTCTTTCATCTCCTGCATTTTTTGTTGCTCCCACAAGCGAAGCTCCATCAGGCCTTTTTCCTTTCGGAAATGCTGGTCATCGTCTGGGTCTGGCTGCTTACTCTCTTCCGCACCAGCTGCTCCGGAGTCAGGATCAGGCATGGCTCCTGTCCTCTGATCATTTTCCATGAGCAGATCTCTCATTTTCTGCTCTGAGACATTCCCCTTAAGGGTTATCTTTCTCTCTTTACATAACAGTTGGAGCTCTTTTATGCTCATAGATTTATATGACTGCTGCTCACTCATTATGACCACTTTACCTTTAACACTCTCAATATCAAATATAAAATTTAGGAATAGTGTGGGGTCCTGATCCGACGCCCAAATGTTCTGTGGGATTGGGGTGGGATGGGATGGGATTGGGGTGACACAGCAATTCAGATTGCACCTGGGGAATATCACAAAGGGGCAATTTGATTAGTTTATTAATCCCTATGTGGTGAACAAAAATGTAATAACAGAGGGCTCATGAAAAGCAGAGAAAAGTGTAATATGCTCCACTGGTTAGACAATAAAGCTAGATAAATTCAGGATAGAAATAAATCATAAATGTTCAGCACCAATGGTAACAAACTTTTGGAACAATTTACGAATGTTTGAGGTGGATTGGCCATTACTGGCACTTTAAAATCAAGATTGGCTCTTTCTCAAAAATAGGTTCAAGTCTAGCTCAAACAGGAATTAATTCCTGTATTATAGAGGAGGTTAGACTAGATCATGACTATAGACCCTTCTGGGTTTATAATGTCGGAACCCTGATATAATATGGTCTCTGTGGCTTGTTCTACTCAAGAGGCAGGCTGCTGGGTTGAATAAGATGGCTTTTGTCACTGGCTTGGACTAAGATCCTGTGGCAAAGAAAGCCACAATAGTCCAGTGTAGAAGTAATAAATGGCTGGATCATAGTTGTAAGAACCTTGCATTTATTTAGACATGTGGTAAGGTCAGATGTACAGGGAGATGGGCTGTGAATCATGAGGACTGGGTTCAATTTCTAACTCTGCTACTGACCTGTTGTGTGACCTTGCTCAAGTCACATCCTTTCTGTCCCTCTGTTTCCCTCACCACACTTTGACTGTCTTTTCATTTAGGCTATGATCTTCAATAATAACCTAAAGAAGTTAGGTGCCCACATCCCACTGACATTTACTTAACTGGTCGTTTGAAAATCCCAGCCAAGACTCTCTGAATTTGGGACTGCCTCTCAGTTTGTGCTGTGTTTAGCCACTTGGAACACCTGTGAGTGGGTGTATAAACCCCATCCAGCCCCTAAGCGGTTAAGAGACAGAATAACTATCTCCTCCACAGATAGTAATCAGCAGACCATCAACAGCTGAGATAAAAATATAAAACATATGGTGTAAGCATTACTGGGCTGCTTGGAAGTCTGAGGAGAGGAGTTTGCATCAGCCAAAAATTGGCAAGAAACTGGAACCTTCAGGGAGAAAGTGCTAGAAGGAATTCATCTGTAAAGGGGGTTAGGCGTGGATGGAGGTAGGAAGTGGCCAAGGAAAGCAGCCATGAGTCTGAGGAAACAGACCAGAACTGTTTCATATGGGGTTTCTGGGTAGGAACCCAGAGGAGAAGAAGGGCTTGCATGTCTCTACTGGGAAAGTAATGTAAAAGTTCTCCAGGCAAGGACTGTTGAGCCCAGGGTGGGGCTGAAGATCTGGCATAAAGTCTTTAAATTTCTTTTGTTTATCGTGTTCTTTACTACCCCAGAAAGGTTGGGGACACCAAGTAACTTGGCCAGAGAGCTGACTCATGAGAAAGAGAAATCCACTGCAGGCTTAGGGGGCTATTGATGGGGAGCCAGAGGCAGAGTGTTGAGGGGGCTTGCTGGCTGGTGAATGACCCCTCTATGCCCATTTGTGTTATTCATGTTGAGAGTCCTGTGACATGTGATGTCTTTTTTTCATAGAGCCCTACCTTCTGGAGTTACTTCACTATCTGAGAATCTGGGCTTTCGTTTGAAAACAAACAAAACAAAAAGGAATTTTCTAGCTTTCAGAATGATAAACTGTGTGAAAAACCAGAAGACAAATCAAAAGCACGCAAGCTTCATTCATTTAAACCTCCTGGGTTTTTTCGGGTTGGGGAGGGGCATTAGTCATGATTTTTTAATGCTTGAGGTTTCCAATATTGGCACCCTGATCTCAGATGGGGCTTCTAGGTGATACTGTGATGCTTATAAGGCCAGTTAGGCTGTATTGGATCCCCTCTCCATGATGCATTTGGTTATGCAATGTTGTGTGATGTGCTCTGTTTCTTCAAATATGTGGTCCTGGAGAAAGTTCTAGATAAAAGCTCTCTAGTAAAGCAGAGGTGGGTGGGTGTGAGAACACTTTTCTTTAGTCTAATAACACTTGTTCAGCATTGGAGGAAAACAAGGCAGTACACAAAGGGGGGCAAGCAGGGGTATGCCTCTCCATAATTGTTGGGGGCACAGAATGTCTCTGGCCTGGGGGAGGGAAGAGCGAGCTCCTGCTGAGGCTGAGGTAGCAGGGGAGAACTTGCTCCTACTGCGGTGGAGGAGAGGGTTGGGAAAGGAATGACTCAGGAGTGTGGGGGTCTGGAATGTGCTCCTCTAAAGGAGGGTCACATTTAAATTCCTGTAAATGCCCCTGGCAGAAAATGACTTTTTGATTCTTTCCCCATTGTGACAAGCACATTAAAGTCGGTTCAATTTCCAAGGAGGAAAATGATTGGGGAATTTCATCAAAGATGTTGTAGCTTTTCTGTACTCTGGGTTGACTGGGTAGGTGGATGCAGCAGCTTGTGTTATTGGTTGGGAAACTTGCAGCAAAATGAAACTGAATTGTATGTAATTGGCAGGTCTGAGACAAAGAAAACCTGACTTGTTCAATTATCTCTTGTTGTGGCTTCATGGTTTTGTTCCAGTTACTGAAAATAAGAGAGAAAAGGGGTTGATTTTCTTCAGCAGGTGGTATGAAATTCAAGACTATTTGATTTTTCTTCTTTAAAGAAAATAAGAATTGTTCTTGGAATGAAAAATGTGTGGTTTTGAGCACTGGGGGTAGGTTTTTTCATACTCTATCTGAGTTCTCTACTTTGCCGGTGGTGGGGAGGGGGTTGTTTATAAAATTAATTGCTGATTAAATGAAACTGAACTGGAGGTAGATTTTATTGGTAGACATAGCTAAACTGAGGTCCTCATTATATGTGACCTTTGATTCTATTTTTGATTAAACTAGCAGAGCACTGATCAAACATATGTTCCCCAAGATGGTTCTGTTGGTGCAATTCCAGTGCCACGTTGGCCAGAACTTAATAATTAAACTTAATAATTAATCAGGGAAGACAGATTTGCCTTCACCCAAGAGATCTATCTCCGATAGGGTACAGCTAGCAAAGGGGGTAACATCAAGTCCATGGTGTGACTGTATTGACTCAAAATGTGGAAAGATCTTGTGGTGTTCCTTGCTTATTGGATAGTGGACAGTCATAGAGGATTATTTAAAATGCTTAATGCAACACTGCTCTCATTGAATTCTGCAATTGACTTTAATGGGAACAAAGCCCAAAACTGAAGTTATTGTCTATTGATTTTTTTTTTTCTGGGTTGGACACTAATGAGCTGTAGTAAGTCGACAGAAAAGGGGGCAATGGTTTTGTGGCACTGGACTGCACAATGCCTGTGACCTTCCGTAGTTCTGATCATGTGGTGGTGTTGGAAGGTGCGTATGTGTGTCAGTAATGAGTGATAAGGTGAACGACTAGAAAAAAGTTTAGAAGTAAGAACTTTCTAGAAAGAGAACTTGGACTCTAAGGTCTCTTGCATAAAATGTCTAAAAATAAATAATTGATGTTTAGTGTTTCAAGATGCTAATTAGGATACCTAATTAGGTTGAATTAAACATGTTTTGTAAGTGGCTGATTTGAAGTCATAAGGGGAACTATATTTAATTCTCCTAGAGACCTAGATTTCTTATGACACTTCTCAATTTGCTTGTTAATATCTCAACGACCTCTTCAGCGAACTGCTTCTAGACTGATTGCGGATGTAGTGTTCATTATCTTTCATAGCAAGTACATTTTCTAACTTGAGGTGTTGAGAGCTCCAATTTCCTTTCTCTCCCCTGCCCCCGCCCCTATCTGAGTCCTCTATAGGGCAGGAGCACGCTTGTGCGCATGCACATACACTCTCTCTCTCCCCCCTCCCCCTCCCTAGAACACTCATACATCATAGGCTGGTCCACAGGATCTGTGTGCATGTTTCCTAGGCTGTTTGAGAGAAAACTGCATGGTCTGTTTCTTCTCCTTAGATCCTGTCCCACCCTCTTGCTTGCTGTAAATCTGAGGTCTTCAGCACTTTCTGCTGCATCTGATTAAGGTAAACTTGAACAGACCAATGTTGGAGTCACCCCCTGTGGAGTGAATGCAAATGAAATGTCACTCAATGGGACTACAATATGACCATTCAGTTCCTATTGGAACCCAAGAACTTCCCTTTTTTTTCCACTGTAAACTTTTTTTCCCCAACAGATTCAGCCACCGGAGCAGTGGTCCACAAACTATGGGGCATGCCCCCTTAGGGGGCATGGAGAAACATTCTGGGGGGACTGTGGCAGGGCCTGGGAAATGCCTCACCCCCAGCTCTGTCCTCATTTCCTCTCCAACCCAAGCCAGCTCTGCCTCTAGTCCCACTCCTTCCCCACCCCCAATTCTGCCCCTTGTTCTGCTTTCAGCCCAAGCTGCGCTGGCAGAAGCCTAGGCTGTGCAGTAATGGAGGAGGGGTGCAGGCAGATTACATTACTGGTAAGTGGGGGCACGGCAGGAAAAGTTTGGGCATCACTGCATTGGAGTAATGGAACATATTTTGCAGAGTTGCTCTGAGACAAGACAAGACTAATCTTATTCCGTCTGTCTGAGCTTATTTAAACAAGCTGAAGAGGATATTTAAGAGGAAATGCCTTTCATGTAAATGAAACTATGGAGAGGTAGGAACAACCAAGATATTGGGGTTTTTGTTTTGTGACATTTAGTGGTCCTAACTTGAAAGTAATATGAATAAATACTGAAAAAGACTTCTGTGAATAAATTCCTAAGTCTTCAAACAACTCAACTAAAGAAACTCTGTAAATTGGCTTGATTCATACTGGTACTTGTAATGACAACTGGTATCTCATTTGTAGACTCAGAATGGTACTTGGCCTCCAGTTTGACTAAACTGACCTCTGAGCAAGAAGGTGCTTCCTGACTGATTAGATATTGTCCTTTGTATGAAATGGCACAAATTAGCCACAGTAGTCAGCTTGTAGCACAGCCAACTGAATGCCTTACAATTTTAGCTAGGGACAGACAATTATATATTTCTGTTCTCTTCAATCATCTAAATGGAAGCCGCTTCATCCATGTTCACCCAGACAGAAGCAGATAATAAGCGCAAACAAGCAATTCAAATATCATTTGTACTTTCCTAAAATTTATTCATTTGATTTGCCCAAGCCGATTCTAAATATCAAGTTCTTGCAGGCTAAAGCATCTATTTGAAATTAGGGTTGAGCTAAAATTAGAATCAAATCAAAAACATGAGGCTAAACATTTGTTTCCAGGAAAAGTTTGATTAACTTTTCCTCCTCATCCTCTATTTTGTCTGTACTGAGATGCAGGAAGACATTATTCTCTTGGTATTTTGACTTAACCAGAATAAGTAAGTATGTAAAACATCCTGAAAACTCAGTTGCTGTCTGGATTAAGTGGCTTGGAGGTCCCAGGCTGCCCCCATCATGGCCCCCTCCCCTCCCACCACCTGGGTGCCCTCATTGCATGGGCCCTGTTGCTGTGCGGGGGACCGGGGTCAGAAGGCACTCCCGCCTCGCTCCTCTATGGCCAGTTTGCCTGGGGCTTTGTGGGGGGCGGCTGGTGCATTGTGTGGGGGCCTCTGATGCAGACCCCTAGAGCCATGGGTCTTGAAAGGCCGTGCCAGAGCACCAGAGTCCATGCCATGAACCAGCTGGCCCCACTCCCTGGGTGGAGCAGGTTTAAATTATCGCAGGGATTTTAATGGCTGGAGCCCAGGGCCCTCTTTTTGGCTGGGTTCAGGGACTTAAGCCCCTAAAGCCCCTGCAATAATCCAGCCCTGGCTGTCTGGTTTCCAGACTGAAGTAAGATTATGTTTGGACTAACAAGCGTCCAAAGTATTGTTTGCTTAACTAAGGCAAAGTGAAGCTCAGAGCTTAGAGTTGCTCACCACTCATACTTCTTAAAATGTAATGGTGCCAAGTTTTTGCCAACCGACCTTAAAACAAGTCTCAATTTCATGGGCCAATTTTCTATTTTCAGTTATACTTGTGTAGTTCCACTGCCTTCAAGAAGGTTGCCTGAGGCATAACTCATATTGAAATGTGGCCCATTGCTGACAAACATATTCATCTACGTGTCTCTTCACTAGCTCCAATGGAGTTTAGCTTAAGGAACTGCATCAGACTAGTGCAAGATTCTTCCTTGCTTTACTTCCTATGTAATCCCATTGAAATCAATAGTGTTTTATGGGGTGTATATGACTTCAGGATCGGACTCATGTCTCTGTGATGAAGGAAAACATGTAGTTTGGATGCTTATGGTGATTCATGTCTTCATTTTGATGACAGAGGTGGATTTAGACAGAACTTTTACTCAGATAGAAATCCCAAAGATAAATGCCCAGTCACTCAAATCTGATAGCTTAGTTTAGCCTGCAATGGATGAGATAATTCACAGGTATTGACATATTACCAAATGGACATGGCTTTCTGCATAGACTAGGAGCCCTGTTATGACTTGGTCTATTTTTTACCTTAAAGCTTGAGGTTTAAAGATATCCAAAGCATCCTAAAATCTTTAAACTTGTAAGTGGCATATGATGTAGTGGATGCTCTGGCTTTCCATTACATACTTCTTACCCTCAGTTGTCACACACTATAGTGAAAATTTTCCAGGACAAGGTGTTCTGTGCAGGGACTTGGCAACTTCTGCGTACTGAAAACAACATGTATTGGGAACCAAGGTAGTATTGTAGTCTATTCATAAACTGAGCAAGGGCCTGGGAGCCAGAGACTGTTTAGGCTTTAGTGCTGAATTTGCCAATGGCTAGCTACAGCCTAGGACAAGCTACATCTCTGACCCTGTTTTCCCCCCCCCCCCCCCATCTCTGAGAGATGGTGTTGAGTAACTAGATGGCTCAGACTAATGTTTCTGAATTTCAGAAATATGTGAAGTGAAAAAAAATTCTATTGTCATATTAGTGTTCACTTCTACTGCTTTGTAATCCAAAGTGAGGGCTCATTCACTTGCTCATCCACCAATGTGATTTATGCCATCATGTGCCGGTGATGCCCTTCTGCTTTATACATTGGACAAACAGGACAGTCTCTGCGCAAAAGAATAAATGGACATAAATCTGACATGAGAAATAACATTCAAAAACAAATAAGGAAACACTTCAGTCTCTCTGCTCACTCAATTGGTGATTTTTAATAGCCATACTTAAATAAATGGATTACAAATCAAAGCTTCAAAGAGAAATTGCAGAATTGGAATTCAGATGCAGATTTGACACTGTTGCCTTAGGGTTAAATAGGGATCTTGGGTTTTTTTCTTATGATAACAGGTGATTTGACCTCACCTCCATCTATATGCTGTTCTTCAGTGTTTGAATCTAAACCACCACTTTGATTTGCTGTAACAATCTGACCTGAACCTATGACTTACACTTCCCTATATTTATTTTCTTCCCATTCTGTAAGTTCCCCATCTTCAACCATCTGATGAAGTGGGATTTTCTCCCACAAAAGTTCATGCGATAAATAAATTTGTTAGTCTTTAAAAGTGCCACAGGACTCCTTGTTTGTTTTGCTGAACTAGACTAACACAGCTACCCCTTTAAAATCTTACTGTAGTCAATAAAGTTATTTGTTTGTTTGATCTAAAGCAGCACATGTGGATTGAGCATGGGCAGACACTTCACTTGGAGCTACAGCTCTGGTACATATCAATTTCTTTGATACATTGATGGACAAATGTAAATGAGTTTTCTGGGTGAAGTGTGTAGCACTGAATCCTGCAAGATGGTAGTTTCCGGAGTTGCATCTGGGACTGGGGGTGTTTACTGGGGGTCTATCCCATGAGTGGAGGGACAAAGCACTCCTTCACTAGGTGAGGGACCAATTATACTCAGGAGGCTGGGGTCCACACAGCAAAGTGGGGAAACCTGAGGCCTAGGAGGGGAGAATTGGGATGACATAGCTGCACCGCTGTCCAAACTGCAGGAGGGGAATATCACACCTCTTTATCATCTTTTGATGTTTCCTAATTGAAACGTTATGGAATTCTTGTTCCGTAGGAAACTGACACGTCTGGCACGTCATTCTGATTCGAAAGTTCAGCTTGGGGTGTGTATTTTTTGTTGGTTTTTTTTTTTTAATTTATTTTAAGTGATACTGGCGTAAGTGGAGTCTGCCATTCACATTTGCCCACAAGCTGCCAGTTGGCTCACCATGAAAGTTGAGCTGGTAAAGGCCACAAACCGTAGCTGCAAGCCCGCCTGGCATAGCAAGAGTTTTGATTTCATGAACCACAACCCTTTCTCTCATGGCCATTGGAGGTTTAGTGTCCTGCTACAATAGAACTTGAAACTGCTGTGAATTGTCTCTGGCTTTCTTGGGATTTGCAAGCTAACCTTGAAGAGCTAATAAGCATCAATCATAACTATTCTTTCATGGGATTTACAGTTCTACCAGCTGTCATGGGGCTTAAAAATTCCAATGGCTGTGCCATTAGAGGTTTTGTGTTATGAGTCTTTATTTCTCTCCTGGGACATGTAGGTGAATTACATTTTATGCTTATTGGATTTATAAGCTCCATCAGCCACACAAGAATCATTTGTGAGTGTCAAGGAATTTATAAGCCCAGCAGTCATTTCCATGTAGCTTATAACTTCTGCAAGATATTTCATGGGTGGAATTTATAATGTTAACAGGGTCCTCCTTAGAGCTCACTGTAATTCAACCCTGTGCTTCTAGAAACTCCAAAATTTTTCCATCTCATTTTAATAAAAATAGACCTCTGCACTAGTTTTCATAGAAGACTAATGTATAAAAAACTGAAGATTTTAGGCCAATGCACTTTTTAGATACCATTTAAAAGGCTCCGTTATCTGTTCTGAAGAAATTAAAACTGTCATTATAGAAAGCCTATCAAGTTATGTTTCTCATGGTTTTTGGGTCTGTGCCTTATATTTCATTTTGGCAGATTGAGGTTGCTGAGACATCTGTGCCTCTAGCACAGTTATACATAGGAAATAAAATTTTTGTAGTTCAATTTCTCCTTATGCCTCCTTCAGCTTTCTATTATTAGAAAACAAACATCTTGTATAGGCTGGCAGTTGTCCTCATTACATATTGTAGGTTGCAGCTAATTTAAGACTTCCTTTTAGAGCTTTTATAATCTGACTGGTGGGGTCTTGTTCTTACTCTCAGATTATTGGGTTTAATGACTCATTAATATAAACACATTATTTATGCTTTTCCTATACAATATATTAAAGCAAACGTATATTTGAAAATTAGGGGGGTTTTGTTCGTTTTTTTTTTTTTTTTTTAAAGATAGAACTGTCATGAGTACAGGGGACTGAACTTGATGACCTCGCATGGTCCCTTCCACTTCTATGATTCTATGAACACCAAACTAGGGCTGCATCTATACTTGTAAATTAAGTTGATTTAAGCTTGCTTAAGTCAACTTAATTTACCCTGCGTCTACACTACAGTTTTCTTAAGTCGACTTAAGCAGCTTGCTTAAGTCAACTTAAGGAAAATAAAGTCGAGTTAATGAAAATTAAGTTGACTTTATTAAACCTAGAATTACTTCGACTTAAGGCTTAATTCGGCTTTTTAAAGTCGAATTAAGCCAGTGTAGACGTGGGGTAGCCCTAAGTTGACTTAGGGCTACCCCAGGACTACACCAATGCCCTCCCTGCC
>ML685874.1:9693560-9833664 GCA_007922175.1 Pelusios castaneus | reverse complement strand
CCCTAAGTCAACTTAGGGCTACCCCAGGACTACACCAATGCCCTCCCTGCTGGGGGGGGGGCACAGGGAGAGCCTGGCATGCCCCCCCGCAGGGCAGGGCAGGGCAGAGCCCTGCCCACTCTGCCCCTATGCCCTGCCAGGGTCCCTGTCCCTCTTTGCCCCATTGTACCTATGTACAATGGGGCAAAGACTGAGCCCCCTGGCACTGGGCAAGGGGTGCCCCCGTGGACCTGCTCTAGGCCCCCTAGCCCCTAGAAGTTGACCTAGGCATTCAGTGTGGACGCTCTAGGTCGACTTTGTAAGTTCCCCTCAAAGTCAATTTAAAATTTAGGTGTAGACTCACTAAGTCGACTTAACTAAGTCGACTTAAAGTCAATTTAGTTAAGTCAACTTAGTTAAAGTCAACCTAAATTTTCAAGTGTAGACATAGCATAGGAGATTATGCATAGTCTGAATTCTAGGTGTCCTGAAAACTCAGATTTTTTTTTTTGCTCAGGATCATTCAGATATGTTGTGCAAAGTAGGTATTTGATTAGTTTGTGACAACACTGAGTTTATTCCAGTGGTGCTTTCTAAGCAGAAAAAATAGGCAGAATCCCTGCCTTAATTTTCTCACAATCTAAAGATGGACAAACAGTGAATAAGGGGACGGATGCAACAAAGTGTCACATTAGGAAAAAATAGATCTTACATTTTTAAATAGACTACAAAATTATTTCCATTTTGCTCCTCAAACTTATCATTCTGGTTTTTATGGGTGTCCTAAGAGAAATACATCTTTATTAATGGAGACTTGAGTATGGAAGGGTAGTGATCCTGGATATGAGCTCAGAAAAGATGTTCCATGCATAGTAAGTGCTGAAGAAAGCTAGATGCCACCTATGCTCTGGACTCGCTGTAGAGCGCCAGAGAGGCTGGGGGCCTAGACTAGGTGTGATTGTTCTGATTCTGGATTGCTTTGCACCTTGACTCCCTTGTACCAGTGTAGAGTGGGCATAAGTACTACAATTCTATTTGGCAGTATTTTATGGGTATTTTCACTGTTGTAAAGGACTGTACAAGATGCAGAGCAATATTTTTAGCTTTCTTCTGAAATATCAGATATTGGCCATTGTCAGACAAGCTGTTGGATTTGACTCTTACCTTTACTTTAAAAAAAATTATAAAAGAGTCCTATACTAAACTTCTAAACCCAGACATATCCAGAATCTGGGAACCTTTTAAACCCCAAGCCCGCAATATGAATTGGAATTTTGCAAATGGTTCCTGCCTTTGAAATGAAAGGGGCTGATCCAACCTTGGATCCAAAACCAGGGGTTATTCTGAGATGTTTGAAATCCATAATCTCTTCAATTCAGGATTTGGATTTCTGGCCTGCTATGTTTCTTATGTTGTTTTATAAAAGATTATCAATATGGCCCTGAAAGATGGGGTTGTGCAGCTGGTTTCTTTTAGCCTTGAAAGGGGGGAAGTGTGTATTGATTCACATGCTTATTCAATTACAAATTCTCTGTTATTTTCACAAAAAAAATTAGAATACAGACAACTACAATTTGGTGTATTGATTGCCTGTGTCCAAGACATGACCAATTATGTTGCTCACTTAAAATGTTAGGAACATGCAACAATTAATAATTAAATTGATAGGAGTTGCCATTATATTTATCGTGTGTTTAATACTTATCAACAACTGAGGAACAAAGATCTCAGCACTCTCCCAAATATTGCAGGGAAATACCAACATTTGAAGCCAAATTGAACAGAAATACATTCTGTAAGCTATTCATATATACTCTTCCACTTTCTGACCATTTTACAGATATAATGTACTCCACTTTGTTGTTGAGACAGGCTTAATTAAGAAGTAAATTTCACTGGGATCTCTCCCCAAGGGAACTAATTTTAGCCTATTGATGACAAAAGGCCATGACCACTCCTTAATCTAGGCCATGTTACCATAAATTCTTCTTGATGGGGATGCATTTGGCCAATATTAAAGAGTGTTGAACCACATGCTAAGTATGCATGAAGCTCAAGCTTCAGTCATTTATGGGTCACCTATCTATGGTTATCTATTGGCAAATCACTAACATAATGTAAAACTTGCATTCTTCTGTAATATTAACTTTATTTTAGTACTAAAAATAACCAGTTTTGATTGAAGTGAAACAGTAATAAATTAATTCAAGCCACCATCCAATCTAGCTGTGTACTTCATAATGTCTGATTTTTTTCTTTAAATATAGGTTTTTGATTTGTCTACAAACTATAGGTGATAATAAAGTGATGCTGAAATGCATTTAAGACAAACACAGCAGATTAAGGAGAATATATTTATCCTTGCTGAAGACAGACTCATGCACTGAGCATACCAGTGCCTTTGGCTGGAACCACATGCTCTTATGGATGAAGGCCATGTATCTTGGGAAGTAGGACAATTTAAAATGGAAAAGCCATATGTTGCTTTTCTGGTGAACAAGGCTCTTTTTTTCTGAAATGGACTATAAGGCTTTCCTATTACCTTTCAGCACAGTGTTGGGTTTTTTTAATGCCCTATTTTATTCGGCTGCAAAATGGCCAGTGTGAATTGATTTAAATCACAATTCAAATCAAAATCACTGTTTTAAATTGGCAAGTAGGAAACTTGGATTTCAGTAACTGATTTTAATCTTTTTGGCATTTGTACTCTTTTTAGTTGTGCTCCTAAGGAAAAGTTGATTCTCATTTGATGGTAATCATTAAAACATATTGATCCTGCATCATAAATCAGCCATTCGTCTTATTAGAAATAAAAAATATTTAGTAAATGGCATCAGAAAGAACTCTGAAACATTTGCTGACTGTTCCCATCCTTTGTATGCTTCAGAATACCTAAATCCTGAACTTGTAGTAGATATTTGAGAAGTGCAAATCTACCTCAGATTTTAGAGGATGATATGGCATCTCTTGATAAGTGAATTGCTGCAGAGGATGTTGAAGATAAAATCCAATTAAGCACCAGGTCCCCAGTGTGTTTTTTGGAGAGTAGTATAGAGTTCTATGTCAAGTTTGGAGCCTATGTTAACTGGACAAACAAGACAGTCTCTGCGCAAAAGAATAAATGCACACAAATCTGACATCAGAAATTTCAACACTAAAAAACCAATAGGGGAACACTTCAATCTCTCTGCTCTCTCCATAGATGATTTGCTAATAGCTGTGTTGAAACAGATGAATAACAAATCACAGCTTCAAAGAGAAACTGCAGACTTCGAATTTATATGCAATTTTGACTCAGTTGCCTTGAGGTTAAACAGGGACTATGGATTTTTCTCTCATTACAAGAGGTGATTTGACCTCACCTTCCTCTATGTGCTGTTCCTCAGGCTATGTACACACTACAAACTTGTCCCGCAATAAAAACTATTGTGGGACAAGAAAAGCACTATATTTATAGCACTTTGGTGTGTACACACCTGCTACTTGAATCGCAAAGGAGCGTTCACCCTGTGAACGCTCCTTTGCGATACAAGAGCAGTGCATGGTGGGCACCTGTCCCACCATGCACTGCCTACAGCCAGCCCCCTAGTTCAGCCCCGGGGCTTCGGGTGGCAGCAGGGGCTCCCGCCATCACCCAAAGCTCCGGAGCTGAGCTAGGGGGCTGCAAGGCTTTGGGTGGAGGTGGGAGCTGCGACGCCGACGCCACCTGAAGCCCTGCAGCCCCCTAGCTCAGCCCGGGACTTTGGGTGGCACGGGGAGCTGCTCCTGCCGCCACCCGAAGCCCTGCAGCTGGACTAGGGGGTGGCCCGAACCGGCTGCTCTCGCCGGTTTGGGCCATCCCCCTAGCTCAGCCCCGGGGCTGACCGGAACGGTGAGAGCAGCTGGTTTGGGCCACCCCCCTAGCTCAGGGGCGTGGCCCGAGCCAGCTGCCCTCCCCGGTCCAGCTGGCCAATCCCTCAGCCGCCAAACCTGGCCATTTTAATATGTCAATTTCACTGCTCAGCTAGAGCAGTGAAGAGGCTGTTGCCGCACAACAAGAAGCTTGCCTGTGTGAACGCTTTGATTGTTATTGCACAGTAAGGAGCCTTACTGCGCGATAACTCTGTAGTGTGTACAAGGCCTCAGTGTTTGAATCCTAACACTTATTTTGATTTGCTGTTACAGCCTGACCTGATCCTATGTCCTACACTCCCCATGCATTTAATTTCCTCCCATTCTATAAGTTTCCCCTCTTCAAAGCGTCTGACGAAGTGGGATTTTCTCCCATGAAAGCTCATGCGATAAATAAATCTGTTAGTCTTTAAAAGTGCCGCAGGACTCTGTTGTTTTTCTGCAAATAGACTAACACGGCTACCCCTTTTGAACCTTCCAACCTATGATTCTGTGATTCAAATTGAACTGCTTATTTCTGGTCACCATGTCCTTTGTGATTTTAAAACTAGTAAATCTCTTCCCCTGACACCTTGTTTTCCTTTTCTAATTCATGAATAAAAACAAGCTTTCCTGGTTTGTCAGCTCCTCAGCTGACTTCTTGACTTTCATGGAACTGAAATGAAGAAAATATAGAAGCTACAGCTGACAAAGCTGGTTTAGCACTGAACAAATTGATTCTAGGTGCTTAGTCAGTGACTTTCACACCTCATTGGTTTGATTTTCTTTAAAACTTGATAGCAAACATGTACTGATTAATATTAATTTTAAAAATAACTTAAATGTTTTAATAGATCATATTATGTTTAGACTATCATAATTTCACATTTAATTTTAAATAGGTTTATCTTAAAGAAACCTGTATAGAATTTAAATCAAATCCATTGATTTTTTTTTTATGGGTGTCCTCTTCTAAAATTTGTTCCTCTAACCATACGCAATAAAACTGGTTTCATATATGATTTTCCCCAAAAATTAAAGTTGGGGGAAATGTTGACATAAAGCACAGGCTAAAGAAAACTTGTGTTCCAAGGGAAGATTTGCTACAGTTCTCAAATCAACCTGATGAAGTCTGTAAGTGGAATTGTACAGATAACTGTAAAACCCTTTTAGTTGGTTGTTGTCAGGTAATGCTAAGGCTTAAGCTGTCCAAAACCTAGGCCACAAGATCAGCGGTTTGAAAAGAGCGAAAAAAAGAGTCAAAAGGCATGAAGATGGGAGAGACCACAAAACTGTTAAATTAGATAAAGCTGACTGACCGGCACAGAGGGCGGGTTAAACTAGCCACAGAGAGGAGGAGGAGATTAACAGACCCCAGTACTCTGGCTAGATAATCACAAAGAGAGGAGGAGGGTCAGGGAAGCCTTCTGACAATCAGAAAAAAACAGCTGGACCTTAGGAGTTGAAAAAACACCATGTCACTGCGTTTCTTGAGCAATAAAAGGAGGCTTGTTGGGGGGGGGGGCAAATTCAGAGTTATTTGTCTCAGTTAACTCTGAGGCAGAAAGACTCTGGGGATTTAATCAACCCCCATGAGCACTCCCCATTCGGCTCTCTGTAGGACGCGGACGGACCGGGTGAGACCCTGGAAGCCTGGCCAGCTAACGGGAAGATCAGACCAGCAATCTGATAACAAAGGAAAGGTAATTAAAGTGAAAGGAGTTCAGAGTAGCGACTGGCTCCTAAACAAAAAGTAACACAAAAAGTTTTAAGGTTTTTCCCAGCTTTATGCTGAGACTCTTAGATAAATGAATAGCTGCATCAGCCTTGGGTTTGGGGTTGATGTAGGAATTGGGGGAGGTATAGGATTTTGCTTTGGGTATAATTGTGTTAGCAGTTCTGCCTCTGTGTGCGTGCTTATAAATGCTCTTATTTTTATCAATTATAATGTTATGTTAGAGAGTGTGTGTGTGAAACTCTAACCGGTGACCAGATCTGAGACTAACCTGTGTGCAGCCACCCCAAAGCCCCCAAGGCTTTGAAAGCAAGGGTGCACAGGTGAACCTCATGACCCATTGGATCCCCTTCTTGTGTGAGTGCATAAACGGGTGCCCTCTGTGCTTGGTGTCCGTGCTGCTATAACTCTGCTGCAGGGGGAGGAAAGTGTGAATGGGGGATAACCGTTGACCAGGTCTGGGACTAAATCCTGTGCAACAGTGCACAGGTGAACCTTGTGACTCAACGGGTGTGAATGAGATCCCTATACAACAGCACAAAGAGTCCTGCGTGATTGTGTTTTACATATGGGCTTATGTGTGTATTGGGCACTGTTTATACTCTCTATGCCATGTGTTTAAAGCCATAATTGATGCAAAACCCTGAATCTGTATTCATGCAATAAGCAGCACTGCAGTTCAGAGAGTTTGTGGATATATTGGATGTTTATTGTACTACTAATCACTGCCTTAACCTGTGTGATTGTAATCATAGTGCCTTAATAAATGTCACATGCATAGTAAATAGACAAAAATCATTGTTAATGGTGGTCTTTGCCTAGGGGCTTCAGGAGCTTCCCAACATCCGCATTTAAAAGGATCGGGTATTTGTTTAGGCACCCTTCCCCCTTGAGGGGATAAAGCCCTAACAGTTGTGATGAAAGGTGAGCTGAGCTCACCTAATTGGGATTCGGCTCCCAATTTTTACAAGTCGTGTGCATAGGGTTAGAGTGGCATGGTGGGGAGACAGAATTTTTATTCTAGTTCGTTAGAGAGATGGGGACAGATATAATTTGAATCTGACAAGTTCCAAAGGGGTAGCCATGTTAGTCTAGTTCAGCAAAACAAACAAGGTGTCCTGTGGCACTTTTAAAGACTAACAAATTTATTTATCGTATGAGCTTTCGTGGGAGAAAATCCAACTTTGTCAGATGCTTTGAAGATGGGAAACTTACAGAATGGGAGGAAAACAACCATAGAACAGAAACATTAAAGCAGGCACATATCCCTGCAACAAACCACATTGCCAACTTTGCCCACATATCTGCACAAAAGATACCATCACAGGACCTAATCAAGCCAGCTACTGAATCAAAGGCTCATTCACCTGCTCATCCATCAATGTGATTTATGCTATCATGTGCCAGAAATGCTCCTCCGCCTTATATATTGGACAAACAGGACAGTTTCTGTGCAAAAGAATAAATGGACTGAAGTTTGACATCAAAAATCTCAACATTCAAAAAACTAGCAAGGGAGCACTTCAATCTACTGCTCACTCCATTGACGACTTGTTAATAGCTGTGCTCAAACAAATGGATAATAAATTGAAGCTTCAAAGAGAAACTGCAGAACTGGAATTTATATGTAAATTTGATTCTGTTTCCTCAGGGTTAAACAAGGACTACAGATTTTTTTTCTCATTAGAACAGGTGATTTGACCTAACCTTCCTCTATATGCTGTTCCCCAGTGTTTGAATCTTAACAACGGCTCTGATTTGCTGTTACAAACTGACCTGATCCTATGACTTACACTTCCCTGCATTTATTTTCCTCCCATTCTGTAAGCTCCTCATCTTCAAAGCATCTGACGACGTGGGATTTTCTCCCATGAAAGCTCATCTGATAAATAAATTTGTTAGTCTTTTAAAGTGCCATAGGACTCCTCGTTAATTTGCACCTGGATTCTGACCTGGGCTTTGGGTTCAGACCCATCTTTAGTGATGATTATCTTTATGGTCTTACTCACTAATACAGAATACTCATATGTTTTATTGTAGATGTGACTCTAAGACACAGTCTATCCTACTAAACTCTAGTAGACAAAAATATACAGAATTATTTGACATTGAGAGCCCTTGTTCTTCCACATACTACTGACAGACTATCCTTTTCTGATGGCATTGCCTGTGTTCAACACTATAGTAGAACCTCAGTTACAAACACCTTGAGAATGGAGGTTGTTCATAAATCTAAAATGTTCGTAACACATAGGAAAACAGTAGGGTGGTTCTTTCAAAAGTCTACAACCAAACATTGACTTAAGACAGCTTTGAATCTTCCCTATGCAGAAGAAAAATCTTGCCTTTAACCATCTTAATTTAACAAGCACGAAGTTTCCTTACCTTCTCAACTCTTTAACTTTCCTTTTTTAAGTAGCTTACATTTAATATTGTACTGAACTGTATTTGCTTTTTACTTTTTTGTTCTGCTGCTGCTTGGTTGCATACTTCTAGTTTCAAATGAGATGTGTGGTTGACTGCTCAGTTTGTAACACTAAGGTTCTACTGTACTTGTAGAAAAGCATGGTACACCTTGGTAGAATGAGATGCCTGCTGGTTTGGACACCAACAGAGTTCAACACTCATTGTTGATTATAGGACATTTTCTCATTACTGAGAAAAGAAGTCAGTAATGGGTGCTGCTGAACCAGTGTTGAAAATGTTTTAGTGGCGAATGTAGATTGAAGCAAGCCATGGTCAGTATCGCCTCATAAACCGGAGCTGAAGCATCTAAGAGCGCGTCCCTTATGTAGACAGGACATGGATGTTGAAATCATTTGACTGTGTGGCAAGCATTTTCAGCACTGCTTTGGGAGAGCTGGGGTACTGTGCTGTTTAAAACCCCTGCTCTGTCTTAAGTAAGGACATATTTGAAAAATTACCCTTTGATATACACCGCTGGGATCCCTTGCATAGACAGCTACTGGATGCTAATTCGGATTTCAGCAGCCTGTTGCCTAGATTTGCTTCTGACATGATACTTTCTGTATCTGCAGTCACAGCCTCAAGACACTTCCAAATGCACTTCTTCAGTACTGCCATAATTAAACATTGTTAACCAGCTAATCTCTCTACAGCTGCAAGAAAGGGCCCCTCGGGCAGCAGAAAAACTGCTGTCTTTGTTGAAATCTGTGCCAGTTATCGAAAATAATATTTTAATGTGTGTAGCATGCTATAATTGAGGCTGATCCCTTGAGTATGTGAGTTGGCATCAGGATATGCCTCTAGGAACACAAGGTAGTAGTCCAGTACAAACAATGGACTAAATCTACAAACTGATAGAGGCAAATATAATTCTACAATGCATAAATGTCCACTTTCTCTGGAAAAAACAGAGTCCTGTGGCACTTTTAAAGACTAACAGATTTATTTATCGCATTTAAAAGTGCCACAGGACTCTGTTTTTCTGCAATAGACTAACATGGTTACCCCTTTGGAACTTGATTACACTTTTTCTGGGTGGCAGCAAACATTTTTTGTCAGTCTTCATTGATGGTGTAAAAACCCTGAAATATATGTTACTTTTACTGCTCATGGAAACAGTAGTGGAAAGTCAAAATCATTGTAACATAGAAATATAACAGTACCTTCTATCTGACAGTTCAGGCGCTGCAATAGCATAGCACACACACTGAGACTCATTCGCCATTTAATTAGAGACCTGAAAATATAATTTCAAGTTGTGATTGTTTGCAATTATTACAGGTGCAAGTGATTGCATCAGCATTCCAATATCCTACCTTAAATACACAAGAAAATGCATTTAAAGGGAAACATGATGAATCTATGCATACTTTCTAAACTTGTTGTAAGAGCCCCTCTCCTCACATGCTCCATCAGGGTTACCAACTGATGAAAGCACTTGATTTGGCTGGATTTCTCCATGTTTTTGACAGTCCAAAATTTTAATACCTACACACAATCCTAAATATAGGCTGCATAAAAGTGTTTAAAAAATACCTGACTCTTATGATATGGTATGTACACTTCTCACACATACAGTCAAACATCCATTTACTTAGAGAACTCTTGTTTGTCTGCGTTCAGTGAGTTTCTTCTGAGTAAAGACTGAAATATTCATCCAAATGAAACTGCTAAGATGTCTGAATAAGTGGTTCTTGTGCAAATATCCAGAAATTATTTTCAGATATACTATTTTTCATCTTTAAGCCTGTGCATGTATTTTGTTTAATGATTAGTTTTCTGCATATATTAATTTTTTTTAAAGGGAATTGAAATCTTTTATATATAGTAGAGGAGAAGATTTTTTTAGAAACTGTGCAATGAGAGACTTACTGTTTGAATAAATTAGAAAATAGATGATATGAGCAAATTTGGCAGCCATTTGGACATCTGTATATGACTCAGATTGAGTTATATTCCCACTTGCAGTACAGAGGAACACTTTGAAGTCTTTAGTTATAGCCATTCCGCGGAAAAACAGTCTCTTAAAAAGTTACTAACAAGGTAGAGGGTTGCTCACATGATGCTGACAGTGACTTCCATAGGAAGAATAGAGTGAATTTCTAATGCTCTCAAATGTAGTATGTGCCTTTCTAGTTTTGACCATTTTGGTTATTTGCTTATACAGCAATATGCCTCTGATTGTTTTCTTAATTGTGGAGAACCTTGTCACAGGACTTTCCCATTTCATGTCATAAAAGGAGAAATTTATTCTGGTAAAGATAAATCATGTAAAGGACCTGCTGTGAGCTAAATCTCATACTAAAAAGCCAATCCTGAAGTCCACTCTTAGTCAAGCTGCCATTAACTTTAATGGGATTTTGCCTGAGGAAGGACTGATTTATGTATGTAGGACTAAATCCTGAATGGTATAGTTTGTGTGGGTCTTCTGCAAGTGAGTGTATTTTAGCCTCACTGAATTGTTGGATCACTAAGTTTGATGTAGACTGTAAGTAGTAACCTAGAACAAGTGTCATCTCTCATTTTCATGGAGCCATGTTCTACAGTAGACACTTGTGTCCTTTTTAGTATTTATATTAGGTCCTTTGGTACCTAATAATACTTGTTCTTTTGGATTGGTTTATTTTAACTCCACAAAATCACAGTGAAAATGTACCAGGCAGACACAATCTACTCACCTACTTTCTGTAATTATTTTAGTGCTGTCCATCACCGTCTCTGTAAAATTTGTAGCAAAATTCCTAGTGGACTTCATTGAGTCTTTGCCACTTCTTCCCTTTTTGGAGATGGAAAGAACTCTGCTTGGGGTTTGGTTTGTTTGGTTGGTTTGGGGTTGAGGGCTGCAGAAGGTTATTGGGTTGCATTAGTAGGAACATTGCCAGCAGATGGAGGGAAGAGATTATTCCCCCTTATTTGACACTGATGAGGCCACATAGAGTATTGTGTCCAGTTTTAAGCCCCCCACGCCACCCCACCTCAATACAGAAAGGAAGTGGAAAAGCTGGAGAGAGTCCAGAGGAGGACATAAAAATGATTAGGCGGCTGGAGCACATGACTTATGAGAGGCTGAGGGAACTGAGCTTGTTTAGTCTGCAGAAGAGAAGAATGAGGGAGGATTTGATAGTAGCCTTTAACTATTAGAAAGGGGATTCCAGGGAGGCTTTAACTAGGCTGTTCTCAGGGGTAGTAGATGACGAAACTAGGAGCAATGGTCTTCAGTTGCAGTGGAGACCATCTAGGTTGGATATTAGCAGTGGTTAAAGTATAGTTTGCTGGGCCCCGGAACCCTCCTAATCTTTGGGCCCCTTTCCCGTATTGTCTGGTCCCCCTACATGCATATGCGGGTCCCAGCTTAGGTACGCGTTTGCAACCACTTCTCAGTAGCATATGCATCTGTTATCGTTCCATAAAAATATTTATAATTTTATATGGCATTTATGTCTATAGCAATTATTGTCACTAACTAACACTGCATCACACAATAAGTATTGTGATCTTTATATTCCTGATATGCACATTTCACTTCATTAAATGCAATGCCAAACTTGGAACACAAAAATTTTATGTCGCTTTCAGCAAATTCCAGTGACAGTTCTGTAGTGAAACATGATGAGTCAAGTGCTTCAACAGCACCATAGATGTTTTTCTGAGTCTGGCAACAATCTAGCATTCATACAGTCCGCTAAGGCCTGGTAAAACTGATATTTAGAAATTTCAGTTTGCTTGCCAGCATCCACAGACATGTTTACACATACACCGTTAAAGCAACCTCAGCAATCGACTCACAAGCCTCTTGGTAGAACTCTGAATCACACTCTCTACGAGCTTTAAACACCTGAACTTGTTGACTTATCAACTTACTTGCTGTAGAGAATGTTACATCAGACTTTTGCAACGCCAAGGACAAGTCTGCAAGTTCCTCCAGAGAATCAAGCATGAGACCCAAGTTTTTAACAAAAACTGGATTCTCCATTTTTTTTGCTGGGCCAGCAGATTTTGCTTTATCTTTTCCTTCTAGTGAGTAATCAGTTGATTTTTTTCAAGTGACTACGGAGGGCTGCATATGACCACCAAACAGCTCATACAGTATGGTAGCTAGAGGCAACCCAACGTATATCAAATAGGCATCCAGTCCTATTAAGCTGAACATCCTGATCACTCGCACATTCAGCCAACTCTCTCAAGCACTTCGGAGACTGACTGTACAGATCATAGAATGAATCCATGAATGATTTAAAGTGATTAATTTCACTGCAGCATTTGATAGCATCAGCCATGGCCAGTTCCAACCTGTGATTAAAACAATGCCAACTTATCAAAAGTGGAAATCGTGTCTTTAATTTTGTGGCAACACCAGCCTTACTGCCTAACATGACAAAGGCTCCATCTACACCTAAACCAGTCCAATTATCTTTGAGAAATTCCTCGGTGAACCCATGTGTTGTCAAACACTGCAGCAAAGCTAATTCTACGCCATCAGCATCATTGCTGCCTTGTTCAACCAGATCAAGAAAAAATGTAACAGGACCAATGTTTGCATCTGTACGCCGTAGCCATTTTCCAATAGGAGGTGAGCAGTACCAAACCACCACTGCGCCAGAGAAAAAGGATACCAGGATTCAAGTGTGACACATTCTAATGAAGGCAGTGAAGTTATATCAGGGGCGAATCTGGCCCGATATGTCCATATCACAAAACCATCACATGACGTGGCACAATTCAACACAATTAATAACATTATGTGTGTGGCAGTGGGGGAATCAGGGCCAATACATTTAGCATTAATAGCACCAGTTAGGTGTATTAGTTTTGTGGCAGTTTTATATTCTTTTGCTGCCGCGTATCGTTTACAACTAGCAAAAACTGTTCACCTTTCCCCCTCTCTTCTAAGCAACAAATCCAGGTCCTGATCTTCATTCACACTGAAGTCAAAGGACGTTTTGTCACTGGGTTCAGTGAGCAAATTTTGCCTAGACAAGGCATAGAAACTGTGGAGTGGTAGGAAAGGCAGGGGTACCCTGGCAGGGGAGTGTAGCAGGGATGGATGGCAAAGGAGGAATGGCTGGGGAGCGTGGGAGGACAGGGCAGAGGTGGGGTGGGGTGCCGGAGGGGTATGGGGAGCACTGGCACTAGGTGGCGGGGTGCCAGTGGAAGATCCTCCCACTGGACCTCCCTGGTGTTGCCCCCAATTGGGGCCCCTCTGCTGCACTGCCCATTGGTACCCTGCCCCCAAGCCTCCCCAGGTGCCTTCCCCTTCCCCACCTGCCCACCGGCTTCCCTATCCTCTCCCCCCAGGCCTCTACCCTGCTCTTCTCACCCCTCCTGCCCACCAGATCCCCAACTCCCCCCCCCCCGGCTCCTTCCCTGCCTGCCCACCAGCTCCCCTAGCCTCTCGTTCCACCCAGGTCTCTACCCCGCTCCTCTCACCCCCCTGCCCGCCAGATTCCTGACTCCCCCCTGCCCCTTCCCCGCCTACCCATCAGCTCCTCAACCACCCTGGCCTCTTCGCTGCTCCTCTCGCCCCCTGCAGCCCCTTCCCCGCCCAACTGCCGGCTCCTCAATCCCCCCCGGTCCCTTCCCCACTCATCTCGCTCCCCCGGGACACCTTCCCCGCCCAACTTCCACCACCCCAAACCTCCAGGCCCCTTCCCTACTTCTCTGCCCCTCCCCCCATGGCCCCTTCCCCGATCCTCTGGCCCTCTCGGACCTTTTCTCTGCCTGACTGCTGGCTCCCCAACCCCCTGGGGCCCCTTCCCCGCTCCTCTCGGAAGCCTGCCCCTTTTCCGCCCAACTTTTAGCTCCCCACACCCCAGGCCCCTTTCCCACTCCTCTGCCCCCCCCTGTGGCCTCTTCCCTGCTCCCCTGCCCCCCGTGACCCCTTCTCTGCTCCTCTCAGCCCCCCTTACTTGGCCGGAGGCCTGGAGCAGCAACGGTGGCCAGCAGAGCGCTGGCCCCTAAAAATTGTGGGTCCTGGAACAGCATTCCGGTGCGTTCCCCCTTACTTTAACCCCTGGATATTAGGAAAAACTTTTTCACTAGGAGGGTGGTGAAACACTGGAATGGGTTACCTGGTGGTGGGCGGGGAGGGGGAATCTGCATTGTTTGAGGTTTTTAAGGTACTCAAATCAACTGTTCTGTTTTTTTGCAAAATATTTGACAAGAATGCCAAGTTGTTACTTGTGCTTTCTGGATGCAATTACTGGAATAACATAACAGATGTTCTGAAACAACATGAAAAGTCACCTGGCCATTTGAAGACCTATTTTAAGGCCTACTCTTCCTACCATCAGGGTTTACAGTTTCATAAATAAATACAAGAAAATAAGATGAATAAATGCAGGGGACTAAAGGATGGGGGTCAGGGGCATCACTGCCCTGAAAATGAATTCCAATTCTGCAGCTTCTTTAATTCATATGTAGATTTGGCACCATCAGCTTAGTGCTAAATAGACTGTTTTTTTCCTCCCCATTACAACAGGTGATCTGACCTCACCTCCCTCTATATGCTGTTTTCCACTGTTTGAATCTAAACAACAGTCTGACGTGATCCTATGATTTACACTTCCCTGCATTTATTTTTTTCCCATTCTGTAAGTTCCCCATCTTCAAGGGTCTGACAAAGTGGGATTTTCTCCCACGAAAGGTCATGCAATAACTAAATTTGTTAGTCTTTAAAAGTACCACAGGACTCCTAATCTATTCAAAGTAGTTCTTTCTCAAGCATGACATTATTAAGGTAGATTTCAGCACTTGCTATGTACAAATCCAATTCACAATGTTTGTTAGCATAAAACAGCTCCCAACCAATACCAGTTTGTCACAGTTAATAGTACTCACCGTGATGGTGGAATGAAGAGGGAGAGCTTTACTTTGTTTCAAATTCTTCACTGTATTCTTTGCAGCAAATGACGTGTTATATTTCAACCCAGTTTTAATGAAGGTTTCCTGTTAAGTATGTTCTTTTCAAAAGGGATCCATCTGTGCAGCATGTATCTGAAAAGGGGGGACCCTTTATGGTCAGAAATTTCTAGCATGTAAAAACTTGGAAGCAATAATAAACCTTTATTAGTAATTACAGAAAGGTTCTTCATTAATCAGAGCCTCCATCTGGATGAAAGGGCTGATAATAGGGATCAAAATGTTCAAGCACTCTCAGGGCAATGCAAAGGTAAGATTCTGAAACATGGCAATTGTTTGACATACCCACGGTCTTCAGCTATTTTCACACACTGTTTAGTGTAATCCTGATTAATATAAAAAGTGCTTTTACAGGCAATATTATTCATGTCTGAGAGTCAGCTGTGTTACCACTTTCATACCTCGCTGTCTGACAGCTGGATGAAGAATTAACAAGTTATTTGCAAATATATCATTAGAGTAGATTATTTGACTAATACAATTCTGCAATTTCTGCTTTGAGGCTGCTTTAAATGTACCTTGTCCACCTCATCATTTTGTCCCCTTTCCACACACAATAAAGCTTGCCTGCTTTGTATATCTGTGTAACCAGAATTTCCCACTCCTAAGAGAAATACTGTAGAAGTGTTTTCTTGTATTTATTTATGAAACTGTAAACACCGATGGTAGGAAGATGAAACTTTTTAAAGTATCTGCATGTGCTAGTGAGAAGGGGGCGGGTTAGTACACAGCTATGACTGCACTGGATTGTCATTGGAGAGGAAAAAAAAGTACACGTTAAGGGACTGGCTGGCTGGTTAGTAACAGAATTTGCTTGCTCCATTTTGCAGCCCATGTTGCTTATGAGAAGTGAAATGATGGTTTGATCAGGGGAGGGAAGGAAATAAAACACTGGTATAATGGAACCAATCAAAATATGTTGTACTGAGTAGCCGTAGTATCTTATTATGGTCACTCTTGGGTGTGCACGCTATCTCTGTCTCGCCTCTCTCTTGTTCCATCTGTTTATGGCCCTCATGTGTTGTGTCTTACTGTATAGAGATTTTGAGCTCTTAAGGGAAAGGGATTGTGTTTCAGCATGTTTCAGTGAGTCTGCTAACACCTTTTGGGGAGTTTGAGATAAAAAAGTGCAGTTTTATTATATTGTACAACATGGTTTCTTGCACCAATATCACTTTATTCATGATCTCAATACCTTAACATCTCCACAGATTGTATTGAATTGACAATTTTGCAATTTGCAAAATTTGCAAAGATGATTTGACCAGCGTAGTATCAGTTCAGTATCTGATGTATGTTTTATCTGTGGACTGATGCCTATACCTAGAGAGGGATAGATGAGGTGATCACAGTGGCTTTCTATGTCTAACTTCTGTGACTGATTGTACTATAGCTTCTCCAGACAGCTTCTTGCCATCATAACATATAAAATGATCTCCATGGATTTCCATGTAGATATTTTTCTCTCATTTAATTCTGACAGCATATTGACATCTCCAAAGATTTAAAGTGACAGCGAGGCTGTTGAGAAAGCATTAACTCTCATTAAGCTAAAAGGTAAATTAGTACCGTGAAAAGAAACAACTGAGCATTCTCTGTAGCTATTTTCCAAATGTGTGAACCATTAATAATTTTAAAACTTTCCATCATCCAAATAACAATAGCCATAAAACCATGGTAAAGCACAACTTTCTTCCAAATAGGCTGTTTTTAATTTATTGGACTGTCTGTACCTCTATGTTAAAGTTAAGGGAACCATAGTCTGCTTTATTTAATCAAAATGATGTGAGCTATATGTGACCTGGCCAGACTGGGAGAGCCACCTATAAATGCCAAGGTTAGGGCAGGCTTCAAAAAGGAGAGCAAATTCTCTCAATTACTGATGGGTGACAGTGAAGTCAGGCTTCCCAATGAGCCACAAACAATGCTTCTGATTCCCCACACTGGTTATCCAGAAGCACAAAAAAAATATACTCAGTTGCCTTTCCTGCATTTCAGCCTCTGGCTCCCAGTCAGACACTGGGTCTAGTAAAGAGATAAGTTATTTAAAACTCTATGCTCTTTACCAAAAGGGTTCTTCTGACCCCAAAGAACCAGCCACATTACCCAGAACAATATAAGTTTGGATCTTACCCAATTACCATGCTGCCAGCAAATGCTTTAGTAACTAAACTAAAGGTTTATTACAAAAGGAAAGAAACAAAACTATGAGTGTATTGTTAAGGGGTTAAAGCAAATCACATACATGTCATGATTTAAAAGTCCATGTAAATCAAGTCCTTGACAGAATCTGGAATTTGCGGGCTTGTATAGTCCCTCTGGTATACATCCAGTACCTGGATGGGTCTCAGTCCTTTGTTTCACAGTTTCAGTTGTAGATGAATAAATCCAGAGATGGCTGCTGAAAGATGCATGGGCTGAAAGACAAGATGGAGGTGGTGCAGTTGCTATGTATGTCCTTGGCCCTCTTCCATGTGGTTTGTGGAATTTTACAGAAATAAAATGGAGACTAGAGTCCCATGGGCAAGTCCTGGTGACTCATTAGATGTCTTCCAGGGCCCATTGTACCTGAGAGTTTCCTTACTGGCCCATTAAGGAAAATTTGCTTTAGTCATCCTGTCAGAAACATATCACAAGTTGAAATACAGATATATCAAACATATTCATAACTTCTAATACAGATATGACACCTATACATAAACAATATAATCCTTAGCAAATTATAACCTTTCTGTTGGTGCCCAACATGGCATATCTCACGTGGATTATTTTAATGTTGAAATATTGATATTTAATATTATCATAAATGGTCCCCTAAATCCAGACAGCATCACACTATTCTACAGAAGTTTCTATACCAAACTCATCACTGAGCACTTTCCCTAAGTGTATTAAGTAAGAATAACTCCCCCTTTGTCATATGTTGTTTCTAATTCTCTCCCCTGAGAGAAAAGCAAGTGCTGTGCGGTGTCTTGTTTTGGTAGGTTATTTATGTATGTATTTTAGAAACATACCTGTGCTTCGTGTTTTTATGTTACAGAAGGCAAGGTCAAAGAAATTTGTCTTACGCATGAAGCTGAAAGTAGTCAGGGTTCTGATGGACCTTTGCACTTGGGAGAAGTCATTCTGCAACCTCAGGCTATGTCTACACTTAGTGATTTAGGTCGACTAAATAAGTTGACTTTAATAAGTCGACTTTAAGTCGACCTTATTAAGTCGACTTAGAGAGTCCACATAGGACTCCTAAGTTGACTTAAGGTGGGTCTTACTAACTCGACTTAGAGAGTCTATACTAGACTCTCTAAGTTGACTAGTTAAGTCCAGGGAGAGCCAGCCTTGCTTCCCGGGAGCTGGAGTGCGCTGTGTGGGCAGCGCTGAGCCCCACAGTCCCTCCTAGCCGGGACCCTGCTCCAGCTGCGGGGAAGCCTCCAGGTCTCCCCGCCAGCTCGGTGCCACTGTGCTGGCAATTGCTGGCGCTCCAGCTGTTTGGGGAGGCCCAGGGGGGTCCTGGAGAGAAGGGAGCCGGGAGAGCCGCCCGCCCCTCCTCGGCTCGGGTCTGGGGAGAAGGGAGCAGGGGCTCCCTAGGACAAGGGAGCTACAATGGCTCCCTTCTGCCAGGGAACCATGGGGTGTTCACTTGTCCCCCCTGCCCTAAGTCAACCAAGTGAACTTAGGGCCTCTACACTGGCTATGGAACACTTTGAAGATCAGGTCTGAGACCTTGATCTTGATTTGAATTCTGTGAGAAGCCAGTGTAGACAGCAGAGAACTGGTGTGATGTGCTCACAATAACCTGTGTTGCTGAGGAGATGCGTTGCAGCATTATGTACTACCCGAAGTTTCCTAAATGCTCAAAGTTTCATGCTCAGGATATAATATTGCTCTAGTCCAGCCAAGTGGTGGTGAAGACGTGAATGAGTGAGGTCAGATTTTGGTTTTCCAGGATGATCTGGAGTCTCTTAGCCAACTGGAGCTGGCAGAAATTATTACTTGATTGTTGCTATGTGAGAGCTCAGCATCAGCAAGGAAGAGGGAGCTGTGGGATCAAAAGAATTTCACTGGCTTCAAGACTGAGCTTGATAAACTTATGGAAGGGATGGTATGATGGGACATCCTAATTTGGCAGTTAACTGATCTTTGACTACTAGTGCTAAATATGTCCAGTGATGGGATATTTGATGGGGTGGGTTCTGAGTTACTACAGAGAATTTTTTCTTGGGTGTCTGGCTGGGGAGTCTTGCCCACATGCTCAGGGTTTAGCTGATGACTGTATTTGGGGTTGGGAAGGAATTTTTCCCTAGGGCAGATTGGTAGAGGCCCTGGGGGTTTTTCACCTTCCTCTGTAGCATGGGGCATGAGTCACTGTGCTTTGAAGTCTTTAGACCATGATTTGAGGACTTCAGTAACTCAGTGATAGGTTAAAGGTCTATTACAGGAGCAGGTAGGTGAGCTTCTGTGGCCTATGTCTGACCTCCTGAACAACTTGTTAACCATATTGGTCTCTTCTGACCTTAAGGCCGAGTCTATGAACAGTGGCGGATTTAGAGTTAGTGGGGCCCTGTGCCCAGTTTCATTTTTGCCCCCCTACTTCCCACTAGGGACCCAGTCAAGAAAAAGAACACCCTCTCTTATTCCCCCCTTCCCCTGTTTATCATTCTTTTTTTCTTCCTCCTCCTATATTATAAGTATTAAGAAGTAAATGAAAATAAATATTCAAATATATCAGCTTGTATATCGCAAGCATCTGACAAAGTGGGATTTTTCTCCCACGGAAGCTCATGCGATAAATAAATCTGTTAGTCTTTACAAGTGCCACTGGACTCTTTTTCTGCAATAGACTAACATGGCTACCCCTTTGGAACTTGATCATCTTGTATGGCAGGGATAAATCATACCTGCAAATTGTGCCTCAAAGTTGTGAAATGGGCTATGAATGCGATAAAAATAAGATATTCAAAAGTTCAACAAATGGGCGGAGGGGCACTGAAGACTCTCCTTCCCTGGGGCACCATTTGGTCTAGGACCCACCGTGGTAAGGAGAGCCTTGCTGTGTGTAGTTGCACAAATATTTAATTTTTAAATTACGCTATTAAATACAATCCCTAAATAGCTAAGACTCATTGCTATAGTTCTTATCACATGCAGCTCATAGCAGCAGCCCTTTCCATAGCCACATTATCAGCAACATTCATATTTTATAGCACATTCTCACAATGACTCCCTTATGAATAAGAGTTTAACAATCAGAAATGTTGGCATCACATTAGCAACTGCAATGATTGCCTCAGTCCTCACATTTCAGGTTGATTTGTTTGCTTATGTTAAGGTATTTAAAATCTGTCTCATAGAATTATGTAGCTAGTAAAGAACCATGATGTGCAATTAGACTAGGAAAAAAACAGCTGTAATATGGCTTCCAATTCCATTTGTGCTTTTGAGCCTTTCAATATTTCACCCTCTTCCCCCCCCCCCCTGCTTTTTAAGTATCTGCAATGGGGAATCATAATTTTTAATAAATATTTCACACTTCTCACCCTTTCACCACAGAATCTAAAAGCGCTTTCTAGCACTATAGAATATAATACCACTCTTGGGAAGGGAAGAAAGTATTATTATTCCCATGTTACAGATGAGGAAACTGAAGCACAGAGGATAAGGGATATTCCCAAGGTTATACAGGAAGTCTGTTAGAAACCAGAATAGAAATTAGGTGTCTTGTCTCCAAGGCTCCACCTGAATTGTAAGAACACTCTTCCTACAGTGCACGTTTAGGTTAATTTTCAAGGCACTGTGTGAGATGGGACATAACTCACTGTGTGAGATATGTTACCTAAGTTGCTAACAGAATTGTTATATGTATTTTCAGCACCCAACTTCGCAATTTTAATTTTATTAATCCAATCTACAATAAGGCCAGTAATCTGATGGTCTTTGTACTGTAGTGATCTAAAGAAAAGTTTAATAGCATACAGTTACATATCCCTTTTCAATCAATACTGTTTCTGCTGTACCTCTGGTGTTCAAAAAGGTCTGCTGGGGGAGGGCAAACTAGAACAGCAGTTCCCTAACTGTGGTATACATACCATATGCAAACCACTTCCCAATGGTACACATCCACCAACTAATTAAGGCCCCAGCCTACACTTACAATGAAGTTCGGTGGCAGTCAATGGGAGATACGTAAGCTTCCTAGAGTAGCTTGCATATCTCCCATCAACTTCCTAAATTCTAATGAGTGTGGCATCCCTACTATGCTTCGCTGACAGGAAATGCCTTCCCATTGATACAACATTACTCTTTTTTCAGGGGTGGATTTATTAACTCAATTTCTGGATCAACTGAGCAGATTGCAACTTTTGCTCATTCGATCCTGAAGAATTGATCTGATGGCGGTGAATTTGCTGACATCATTGAAGACATAAGACTACAGAACTCTTTTTGAAGATTGTTTCACTCTGCCATCTCAGATGGGTTTCAAAGGGGTAACCATGTTAGTCTAGTTCAGTAAAACAAACAAAGCATCTGACGAAGTGGGATTTTCTCCCACAAAAGCTTGTGCGATAAATAAATTTGTTAGTCTTTAAATGTGCCACGGGACTCCTTGTTTGTTATCTTAGATGGGGTACGTTTCTAATGCATTTATTAATATTTTGCAAGACTGCAGCTTTTTATGTACATAGCTGTGTTATTGATACAATGTATTTTAACAGCATTTACTTTTTCAGATGGTTTTCAGACATAGTCGGTTTATAAAAAATTGGTTGTGCTATAAGTGGTGACATGTTGGTGATGCACAATGTGGTAGAGTTTGGGGACTGCTGAACTAGAACGTTCTAAAAACTTGATAATGGGGAAACAGGAATATCTCTTCCAAAGGACTCCATTAGACATTTGCCCAAAATTGGAGGATTATACTTCAGTAGCGTAAAATGGAAGAGATTGCAGCAATCCTAACCTTGTAATCTCCACAGACCACACCACTTTTTTCATGATGAGTATGTTCCTGCTCTGTATTGTAGAGCTCTGGGAGCTGTGTTTAACGAGTGGCCTGAAACTTGGCCCTCCCAGCCTACAGGTTCCTGCCGTGAAAACCACAGAAGAGCTGAATTGTCAGCTGTGGATGACCTTAAACTGGAATACAGGCAAAGGTGACTAAGGCAGGGGTAATCAGTAGGCAGATCATGGGCCAAATCCAGCTGCTTTTGAATGGACCATGAAATCTTTTTATTCAATTATTGTCATTATTATGAATTCTGTATTTTCTCTTGAGTCTGGACATTGACTATACCTTGGCTAAGGAATTTGGGCCTTGACAAAAAATAGACTACTCCTGTTCTAAGGTCATGCCTGCATGATGGACACTACAGCAACACAGATACAGCACCATAGCTAGGCTGACAAAGTGTAGGGTAGACACTTATTAAGGGATTTTTTTGTTTACTGTAAGAACTCCACCACCCTGAGCAATGGTAGCTATATTGATGGAAGTATTTTTCAGTCAACCTAGCTGCATCTACCTTGGGAATTAGGTCAGCATAGCTACGATGCTTTACACACCCACGAGTGCTGTAGCTATGTCAATCCAACTTTAAGGGGAGACCAAGCATAAGCCTCCTTCCAGCTTCCCCAATCCAAAATTCCTATAGACTGCTCTAAATTATGCTGATGGCAGCAGTCCCATAAATCATCAGCTGGATCACTGTGAGCTCCCATATCAGTCACTTCCTGCCTGACCCTCAGTACACTTCCTGAATGGGAGGTGCAGGGTGGGAGGGGAAAAAAAGATGACATAGGATTGGCAATGCTGGCTTTATGCCAGCTGAGATTCATCTTCACACCAGCTTTCCAGCTGCTTTGTGTTGTCTCAGCACCTCAGAGTGAGTGGAATAGGACCAATGGTCTGTCTCCCGATGCTAGTGTAAGGCGTACCTTGGACACTACTGCAAAGCAATCTCGTTTGCCAGTAGTGACACGTTCTATGGCTTTCTCTCCACATGGATAGCAAAATCATTTAAAAGTATTGACAAGTGTGAGAATGACGAGCAGAATGCATGATTAGTTATATTTAGATACTTCCACCCCCCCTTAGATACCGGTGTGGTGATGAAACATATTTTTGAAGGGCAAGTTGTTTTGGTCTCACTCGTAAGGCTTAAAGCTGCTGCTCTTTCAATGGCACTTATGCTATTTTGGTGTGCCGCCTTCTGTCAATGAAACTCCTTTTCCTCTCGACAGCCATCTGTTTTCTAATGATTACTCCCAGTCTGGGATAATCTCTTCTCTGAGGTGTGTCATGATGGAAAAATCACTGTAAGAACACTGACTTCTCGGAGATTTTCCTGGCCAGTGTAAGGCTATGTCTATACTAGAAAAAGTTAGGTCGACTTTGTTAAGTCGACTTAATAAGGTTGATTTTAAGTCGACCTTATTAAGTCAACTTAACAAAGTGGTTTCCATTGGCGTGGACTTAGTCCACTTTGTTAAGTCAACCTAACTGCCCTTAGGTCGACTTAATAAAGTGGACTTAAGCGTCCACACTGTGCTTAGATCAACCTAAGGGAGGGTTAGGTCAACCTAACCGGCAAGTCTTACTAAGTCAACCTAAGCTTTCATTAGGTCGACTTAAGGATTTTCTTAAGTCGACCTAATGAAAGCCTGGTGTGGACAGGGACTAAGTTAGGTCGACTTAAGCCTCCTTAAGTCGACCTAACTTGCAAGTGTAGACATAGCCTAAGAGTCTAGCTGATGACCCTTTCAATGAAGTCAGGACTACCTGACAGCCAGAGAAGTCTGGTAGAGCAGGGTGCAAAACCCTGCTCATCCTCTATCCACGACTGATTCAGGGAGTCAGATTGGCAGCATTTCTTTGTTTCTAGTGGGGAAAAAAATCAGTTTATTTTTATTTTTGTTCCTTTTATAGGCAAGATCTTTGTTTTCTGCAGTCTGGCTCACTTAGTACTTCTAAGTTAAGGGAGAAATTAGTTTGTTTGGGGTTTGATTTAGGTTTTTTTGGCTCTCCCAAATTTCATTTAAGGGGGCCTTTTTTGTTCTATGCACATCTGATCACCTTTGTGCCACTAAAGAGGAGATAGAAGGGAAAGAAAAATGTAGAGGTTTTTTGGTGGTTGTTTTGCTTTAAATAGATGCTTTTCAGCATTGATCTTATCACAAGCCCAACTGTAGTTAATAAAGTGGGGAGTAGATAGATGAGTGTTTTCCTTGCCATCTCTCCTGTGATCCTCTTTAGCGGTGTCTTCTATAGAAGCACTTAACAGCTAGCTTCTTATGAGAGCCTTTACACTAAATAGCACCTTACTTCAAAAGTAACCCTGTTGAAATCAGTGCAGCTACTCATAGACTAAAGTGCAATTTGGCATAAGTAAAGGTAGTGGAATCTGTTCTTAAACTAGCAGCATACAAAGGTGATTCTAATTCTCCACCACAATCCACTTCTCACTCGGAGTGATTTACTTTGCGATAAAAAGCTCTCCAAAATAATTTTTATAAATTTGAGCTTGTTAATCTTGGTTTCGAATAAAATTTTATGTTTAGAGGAATCTACTATAGATGCAGAAGACATGAATTGTACAAGTGTTGGATATTCCTGAATCTACTGATACTGAAGCACTAAACTGTCTTTGTTTCTTTGACTGTGGCTAATTTTTCCTTTAAACTTACAGAAAGTGTATCACATACCTTTAAAATAATCTCTTTTGAATTTTTTATCCTCTGAATTCTCTCCTGTAGGTTTCTAACCCTCATTATTTAAACAGAACTTACTGAGAAACAATAAATATTTTTAGTTATGTTGCAATATTTTTTACTCTCTTCACTTAATAATAAAACCACCTTGGCGAGGATTCAGATGTTGAAATCTTTGTATCTTTGCTCCTTGAATTACAATAATATCTTGTGATGCTTTATTTTTATAAGTTTACTTTCTATTTCACCAAAGATCTCTAAAACTTTTTCTTTCTGATAAATTCTGGCTAAAATAAGCCCAACATCTTTTCTACACATAATGGCCTCAGTGGTGTTTATTTTTTATGGACTTTGATATAAGATGTTGGGGCAGTTTAAATATTTTAATTAATAACGTTTTCTTTGGTTTATTAAATAAATACCTACCTTCATAGCCCTTCTCATCAGTAGATCTCAAAACATTTTCCAAAGGAGGTCAGTGCATTATCCCCATTTTAGAGACAAAGAAACCGAGGCACAGAGCTTTGAAGTGACTTGCCCAAAGTCACCTAGCAAGCCAGTGGCAGAACCAGGCACAAAGATCAGGTCTCATGAGTGCCAGTCCAGTGCTATATACATTAGACCAGAGGTGGACAAATTATGGCCCATGGGCACATCTGGCCTGCAGGAAGCTTTCATCCAGCCCTTCAGCTGGGCTTGGCTGGAGCAAGGCAGCCACTCCCCACTGCCTGACCCTACCTCTCTCCCACCATATGGGCCCCGTGGTGCCCTGGCAGGATCACGGTGACCACTCCCTCCTCCTCCTCCCAGCCCTTCCCCTTCCTCCTGTCCCTTTCCCCACCATATGCAGCAGTGGCACCCTGGCCAGCTTGGAGCATGGCTGCTGCGCACTGCCCCACTCTCAGGCAGGAATGTCACAGCCGATTCCCATCGCACCTCTTTCCCTCCCTGCACCACCATGTGGGCCCAGTAGTGGTCTGGCAGGGTTCAGATGTGGTCCCCACTCCCAGCCGAACCCATCCTCCTCTCCATCCCACTTAGATGCTGACATGTCCCTCTGGTCAAAAAGTTTGCCCACCCCTGTATTAGACCATGCTGTCTATGTAATACCTGTATTTTGGTCTTTTTAAAGAATACAGGCTTCTGCAATAACTTTGTAGGACAATACAAATAAATGGGGTCACATGTGGAGCAATAGGAGAGAATGTTTCCATTTAGTTACTGGAACATACCTCTAGCAGTCTTAATGGAACTTGAACTAAAACGTTAGATTAGGGACAATTCTCACCAGATGAATCCCATGAACATTCCCATTGTCCCAGATAGGATGACCCATGAGTAAGCTAAATAGAACTTGGCCCCTAGAGGTTAAAACATTTTTTTTTAAAATGAGTATTTGACTGTAGTGCTACATACTTTCCTGTATACATGGCTTTTTTTTCTTTTTTTTTAGTTTCTATCTGGGGAGAGCATATCTGTGCACTAACTGTACCCTGTTATCAGGGCTGTGTGACTTCTAATTCTCCAGAGCACTTTGACTCTTTCTCCAGTGTTAGCTTTAGCCTATCGATTGACTTTTCTCTGCTTCGTCAGGTTTCTGTCTGTAAGCGGAAAGCAGCAGCGTATGTCAGACCTTTAAAAGAATTTTTGCTACATCTAGTGGTTCAGGTGTGAAGTGTGAATGAGATACCTCAAAAGAAGTCAAGTTAAGAAGATGCAAATACTGTTATGAAACTCTATTAGAATAAAGCCTGATGGGTTTTTCAGTAGGTTTACTTGTATTTTTAACTGCAAAATGCCAGTGCAAGTGGCTACTCCTTCCTCTAAGGTATTTGGGGCAGGCTACTAGGCTAGATATACCTCAGGTCCGATTCACTCTGCTAATTTTTATGTAACTGTTTATTATTGAATGTGTGAGAATGGGAAGCTGGGGGGATGATGGGTGGAGGGGAATCGAGCTGTCTCTGTCGTCTCAAATACAATTACAATCCTGCATGGCAGAGAGTAGTGATGAGCCTCCTCAGGTGGTGGAACATGGTGATAGCATCTGTTTTTAACCACGCTCAGAAGATGAACTTCTGTTGACATCCAATAGGAACTGGATCAGGCCCTTATTGAACAAAGGTCAGCTGACATTAACCCTTGAAGGGGAGACTTTAATAACCGCTCCCAACCATCTCAATTAAGCTACTTCTCGTTTCCCTCACAAGGATGGTACTCTCTTAATTACCATATAATGAGAGAGATTGTTAAAATAAAAGTCTTAATATTTCACATTTTAAATGCTTTTAACTGCTTTGCCTTCCTCTGTATCTTTAATTTAAAAAAATCAATGGTAGTAATTCTCAGGAGTCTAAGCAGCCCATGGTCTCTGTACTCAAACCATGCTTAGCTGTTGAATATGAATAAGATTTTAGTGTGAATAAGAGAGAGGGTCATGCTACGATAGAAATCAGCAGGGTGTTTTGTCTCCAAATGATGTCAACCACAGCATTGTACAGATCTTCTAAGATCCAGAAAACATGAAACTTGCAAAAAGGGGATAAAGGTTTGGCTGAATCTCAGCAACATCTCTATTCCCTACAAGCACCAAGATGGGCCCTAAATACACAGGTCTGTACTATAAACCATGTGACCTGGAGCCCTAAGAAGTTGGAAATTCACTATTGACACCTGTTGGGGAACAGGGAGAATAGCATCCCAGAGTCAAGTGGCTGCAAAGGGGAGGGAGCCCTCTGCCAGCATCCATTGGTGAGCAAGGGAAAAATGAGAGCATGGGCCAGGCCTTGTCTGTATTTCTTTTTGTGGCGATGAGTCATTTGTTAAGTTAAATTTAAAGGTGGGGGGGAGGGAGGGTGATGAGACTTTATTGTCCCTTTTGGGAAACTAAAGGATCAATGAACTTCACTAAATGTGCCTGGAGTGAGGTCACCCTGGCCAAAACCATAGTCTAGCACAGCTGGGTAAGGGAAGCTGGCTAAGGCTAAAGGGAGACGAAAAGAAAGGGGATCCTGCTGGGTATGTCTTCCTGGTGACAAGAGTCTTTTTCCCTTTAACCTTCTCTGTAGATTCAGCACAGAGCAGAGGGAGTTTTCAAGACAATAGATGGCAGAGAGAGCAGCAGTCTAGATTAGTCGTTTTCAACCAGTATGCTGTGGTACACCGGTACCATGAGAACTGTCCAAGTGTGCCATGAAAGTTTGTACAAAGATAATGAAAATCAATGTAAAACAAGCATTATTTCTTCTTAAACAATATTCTGTCCAACCAAAATTACAACTCATAAAACTTGTGAAAATTAATCAAATTAAAAGCGAGGTATCGGTCTTTCGATTCTAAAATGTGAACATTCTAAACACAGGTGGCCAAAGGGCAAAATTGAGATGACGTGCTTTTTTTTTTTTTTCTGGTGGATTTGAAACATTAATACATTTAATCCTTCTTTAGCTTGTTGTACGCACCAAGTTGCAAACCTCTCTAGTAAGACCGTAACCATAGTACATGTAAGTAAATGTGACCTTTATGAGCAATCAAGTCAGCTGAAAAAAGAGGGTCTGCCGTGGAATTGTTTGTCTCATTGAAGAGTGCCGTGTTACTGAAAAGGTTGGGAACAACTGGTCTAGATGAGGGACATTGCAGATAGCTTTTATACCCAGCTTCAGAGCTGTAATCACATCCATTGGGTTAGGTGGTAGAGTCCCTAGAACAGCCCAGGCAGTTCTTCTGTTAAGGGCTGGAGGATGACTGACAACCCTGGACAACAAACAGTGAGTAGGAAGCTGGGAAGGAGGCAAGTGGCTAATGCCAAAACACATTGCCTCGTGAGCCACGCTCAAATGCAATCCTCCTCTCACAGTTAAGACCATTGCCAAGACACGCTGGGGTGGGAACGTTACCTGATAGTGATTGTTGGCTTCCCCAAGTCTGTTCTGTTGTCTCCCATCCCACCCAATAATAAAGTCCATTAAACAAATAATCCAGGTCTCGAGATTACATCTGTTTTAATCAAATTTCCAGTGAAATTTATGTAATAGTGACTAAGGGCTTGTCTGCCAGGGTGTGGGGTAGAGAGAAGCTTGCAGAAACTGTTGCACACTCACTACTGTGCACTAGTTCGTACACTGACTCCTTGTGTGGACACGCTTACAGTATGTCTCCATAAGGGTGCTACAGCCTACAGATAACCATAACGCTGTCATGAAGATGCTTCATGTCGATAGAAGGTGTTTCTTCATCAATATTGTTAATCCGCCTTGCTGAGAGGTGGTGGCTAGGCTGACAGAAGGATCCTTCCATCTACACAAGAGATTAGCTCGACCTAGTGACCCTCAGTGCTGTAGCTACGGCGATCTAATTTGTAAGTGTCTGTAAACCAGACCTAGGAGTGCCTCTGTGCACATTAGCTTAGTGCATTTTGGAACTGTTTTAGGATAAACCACCTCAGGGCACCCTTAATGCGTAGTAAGTGTCCACACAGGGAAGTAGTGCCAAGTAGCTAATGAACTTTAAATTCACACCCTAGATTGCCATGAACTAACTTCACTCTGTAGACACACCCTAAATAAAGGATTCAGTCTTTAGAGAATGTGTAAGGAGGGTCTGATGTAGGCAGAGCAGAAGCCAGTTCATGCCTAGGTCCCCATGTCCCGGTTGCATACTGATTAAATACATGGCTGGAATCGGTCTGGCTCACCTGTGTTAGTATAGTCACAATAGGGATTAGAGTTTTAAGAATGTGTTCAGTGTTTAGGCTGTATGTATTGAATCCTTGTTAGCTGCTGTATGCTTTCATTTCATGTATAACATCTGTGTCCCATTGTGGATGGTGATATTTGAGCACTGGAATTGTGAGCCTCAGTAACTATGTAAATTACAAGACAGGAGAGAGACATTAACGAGTGTAGAATGCTGGTCTCCAGCAGCAGGTGTTATGTCCTGCCCAACATGGGGGGCCTGTTGACACCAGATGGGCTAGAGTGGGATAAAAGATTTTGTCATTTATTCTCCCCTGGCTCCCTTGTGAAGATGATTCTTTGCAAGTGAATTCCTCCCATCAACTACATTTGCAGCTTAAAGTGCAAGGGAGGAAGGGAATAAAAACCCCTAACAAGAAGAAACTATATCTCACTGTTGGTTGAATTCTGGCAGTAAGGTTTCTAGACATAAGTGAGGGATCCCCCAGCAGCTTAGCCTGGGTTAATGTTAAAAACATACTGAGTTTGTTTATTATAGAAGTGTCTCTTACTTTTTGAAAGTTAAGATGGTAACTTATTTGTGCCTGTATATGTTTACTTGCTTTAATCTTGTAAATAATTCACATTGCCTTTTCCTACATAATACTTTATTATAGGGAGGCTGCAAGCATTGTCTTTGATATGAGATCTAAAGTGCAATTGACCAGGGGCTAGTGACTGGTTCAGTGGTGTTACTGGGCGTTGGCACACAGGGTCCATTAGCAAGCTCCCCAAACCTGCCTTGCTCTCTCCCACTGCTGCTACACTAGCAATGCCGTCTCCCAGGCTGGGCTAGCAGCAGCTGCTCTGTCCCCAGCAGGGGAGTGGGGCTGTCCACTCCAGTAGCCACTCGGTCCCCAGCAGTGGGGTGAGCAACATGGGTCTGCCACTGGGGGGCAGGCCAGCATTGTGGGGCACCACAGCAGGTGGTGCAGTGCCCATGAACTTAGTCTGGACCAGGGGCTGGCGCGTTGGTGGTGCTCCATGGGGCTGGATTTATCTGCCTGGCAGGGACTTGAGAGGCTGCAGCTTAGGACCCTGTGCTAAGGGGGGCCCCGCCAGCCAATGCCACACTACAGCACCACTCTGCCCCTGACCCAGAGTCAGTCTTACCACACAGCTGCAGTGCGCAGCTTCACAACGCTTGGCCTGCTCCCGAGCACTGGCCCCACCCACCCAGCCCCCCCACTGGGGATGGAGTGGCTACTGGAGTTGCCAGCTCCTCCCCCCAATCCATGCCCTGCTGGGGTTAGATGGCTGCTGAAGTAGCCAGCTCCAACCTGCCCTCTGCTGCTGTGCCCCAAATTTTTTTTAATAGTAATGCCCCTGGACTGGTCCTTTGAGACTAGGAGTAACCTGAACATGACTGTGATTGATCAATTGACTGATGGATTTTGGTGTAATGGACCATCTATCCCAGGCTTACCTGGGTGGCAAGACAGATTATAGTACCCAAGGGGACTTTCTGTGACTCCATGGTAGGGTTGTAATAGTGCCTGAGAGGTTTACATTTGATAATTGGTTGGTTGAAATCTAAATATGGAACTCAGTCAATTTTGGATTTGTGCTCTGCTTTTTCACAGTCTGCCCTCAGGGTAGTACTCACTCTCTTGAGTCAGAGGGAAAGTGCAGGCCAGTTTGACACAGAGTCTTGTGAGTGTAACCCATGGTAAATTTGTATACAGGTTACTCTCTGTGCCTGACCTGCAGAGGGTAGGAACAGCTGGATGAAATTTCTCAGCCAATACTTTTTTTTTTCATTGAAAAACGCAGATTTGAGTTAGCAAAAACATTTAGCAAGTTTTTGTCAAACTATGCCCTTTGAGGTATCATTTGAAAACACAACTTGCTGATCATTAGTATCCCGGCAAAATATATGTGGAAAACTTGTTCTACTCTGTGTTATTACTAAGAAATGTTCCAAATCTGGAGAGGAGTGGCAAACCGGTTCCTCAGAGACACAAAGCTAGCCAATGCTTCAGCCAGGTGTCAATGAAATCAAAGGACGCATCTCTTGGTTATGTGGCCATTCTTTGTCAGGAAAGAGGGTGTTGGAGAAAAATGTACATTTTGACAAAGAAACAGCTGGAGTTCCTGTCCACAGAGACTGTCTCCTGAACTTTTGCTGGAGATGATTCTGTAAGAAGAGAGAGGAGGTGTCTCAAATTATCTCTCCCTTTCTCTCTACCCACAATATCTGGAGAGATCCAAGAGGACTGGCAAAGAGCAAATATAATGCCCATCTATAAAAAAGGAAATAAGGACAACCCAGGGATTGATAGACCAGTCAGCTTAACTTCTGTACCAGGAAATATAATAGAGCAAATAATAAGGAATCAATTTGCAAACATCTAGAAGATAATAAGGTGTTAAATGATAGTCATCATGGATTTGTCAAGAACAAATCATGTCATACCAACCAGATAGCTTTCTATGACAGGGTAGCAAGACTTGTGGATAGAGGGGAAGCTGTAGAAATGGTATATCTAGACTTTAGTAAGGTTTTCAATTCGGTCTCACATCACCTTCTCATTAACAAACTAGGGAAGTACAACCTAGATGGATCTACTATAAGATGGGTACATAACTGGTTGGATGACTACTCCCAGAGAGTAGTTATCAACAGTTCACAGTTATGCTAGAAGGACATAATGAGTGGGATACCACAGGGATTGGTTCTGGGTCCAGTTCTGTTCAATATTTTTATCAGTGATTTAGATGATGGCATAGAGATTACACTTACAAAGTTTGTAGATGATGTCAAGCTAGGAAGGGTTGCAAGTGCTTTGGAGGCTAGGATCACAATTCGAAATGATTTAGACAAACTGGTGAAATTGTTTGAGGTAAATAGGATGAAATTCAATAAAGGCAAATGCAAAGTACTCCACTTAGGAAAGAACTTACAAAATGGGCAATGACTGCCTAGGAAGGAGTACTGCGGTAAGGGATCTGGGCGTCATAGTGGACCACAAGCTAATTATGAGTCACCAGTGTAACACTGTTGCAAAAAAAAGGAAACACCATTCTGGGATGTATTAAAGCGGAGTATTGTAATTAAGACACTAGAAGTAATTCTTCTACACTGATTAGGCCTCATCTGGAGTATTGTGTCCAGTTCTGGTTGCCTCATCTCAAGAAAGATGTGGAGAAATTGGAGAAATCCAGAGAAGAGCAACACAAATGATTAAAGGTCTAGAACACTTGATTTATGAGGGAAGATTGAAAGAGCTGCGTTTGTTTAGTCTGGAAAAGAGGAGATTGAGAGGGGATATAACAGTTTTCAAGTACCTAAAAAGCTATTATGAGGAAGAGGAAGAAAAATGATTCTCCTTAACTGCTGACGATAGGACAAAAAGCAATGGGCTTAAATTACAGCAAGGGAGGTTTGGGTTGCACATTAGGAAAAATTCCTAACTGTTAGGGTGATTAATCACTGGAATAAATTGCCTAGGCAGGTTGTGGAATCTTCATCATTGGAAATTTTTAAGAGCAGTTTAGATAAACACCTGTCAGGGATGTTTTAAGAGGGTACTTGGTTCTGCCATGAATGCAGGGGGCTGGACTTGATGAGCTTTCATTGACATACATGGTCTTAGCTTTGGGACAGCCTACGCATTTGGATACCGAGAACTGGGGCCAGGCTGGGGCAGCCTGTAAATCTCTCGACTGCCTGCCCAGTGCACACTCGTGGGCCAGGGAGGGAGCAGCTCCAGGCTGCCAGCCAGCTGAGGTGGGGAGCTAGGAGAGAGTAAGTGGATTGGGGAGGCCTGCCACCTGGGAGAGCTGGTGGTAAGGTGCTGGGGGGCTTGTGGAAAGACCCAGGGAGAGGCAGAGGGGCTGACAGCGAGGCCAGAGTGGCTGGCAGTGAGGCTAGGGTGAGCCAGGTGGGAGGCAGAGGCCTGAAGGCAGGCAGCAGGAGACATCTGCAGTGGGGTGGCCCATGGTGAAACCGGGGGGGGGGAGGAGGCGGGGTCCCAGCAAAGCGGGGGGGGGGGGGGGGGCAAAAGTCAAGGCTGGGCCCCCTTGTGCTGCGTGGAGGGGGGGCCCTATCCTTGGCTTTTACCCATGGCCCTGGATTCACTAAGCCCACTCCTGCTCATGGTCCCTTGCAGTTTCTATGGTTCTATCTACACCATCTGAGGAACAAAGGAAACCTTGGACATGGGAGGGATCCTGACTGAATTCCATTGCTGAAATATATGGTGAGAAAGATTCCATTGTATGACTGATGAAAAATGGGATGAGACAGACCTTTACTTTGAATCTGTTTTGCTTGTTAAGTTAGGCAGTAGCTGCATTTTACTTTTGTTTTCCTGAAACCAGTTCTGACTTCTATATCTCAGTACTTGCAATGACCACAAAATCCATCTTTTGTAGTGAATAAACTTATTTGGTGGTTTTATCTAAGCCAGTGCATTTGGATTAGAGTGGTTGGGAATAACAGGTTTTGTGCATATCATTGTCTATTAATAAAGTGACAGAATTTATACAAGCTAGTATTGCCCAGGTGAGAACTGGGCAGTAAAAGATGCACATTTCTGGAGGAAGGTCTGGTAGTGGGAATTTGCTGGTGTTGCTCTAAAGTGTAATTCAAGAGTGGCTGACTCTAGCACTCATACATTATAACTGGGAGTAATTTATGTACTAGACTCTAGAGGCTTTGTGTGGGCAGACCAGAAGCAGTGGCTCTCGCAGCAAAGCAATGTAAAAGGCATCCCGGTCTGGTGAATTCAGAGGACACAGCTGTCCATCAGTCCAGATTATATCCTGGGGAATGTCATAGCCCAACAGAAGTAGTGGCAAATATGGCATCATGGAGATATGAGCTACCTGAGTAGAAACCCAAAGGATTCCCAAAGCCTCATGGTCTGGTTTGAAAACAACAGATTATGGAGACAGCCTTTTCTAGATTCAGTGGATAGGGAAGCTGAGTGAGTGGCAATATAGAATGTAACTTCCTAAAAAAGCCTTATTTTACAGGAGGGGGAGACTGTATCATCTATAGGTAGAGTAGACTTAGGTGAAAGAGGAGCATTAGCATTCAAAGGATAGGGAGACCAGGTGCTGTCTGGATATGAGGACCTCAGAGTTCCCATTCCTTGGAAAACTAAATCCATGATCCATATCCAGGGTTTAGTATCGGTCCTCATTGTACCCATAGAACAGACTTGTCCAACCTGCAGACTCTGACCCGCCAAGGGCTTTCATCTGGCCCGTGGAGTGCTGCCACAGGAGCCTGGGAACTGGAGCAGCCAGAGCCCTTTTAAATCTCCCGCCCAGCTCTGAGCCACAGTGCAGGAGTGGCCTGGCCAGACAGCTGCCTTCAGGGGCTTGACTCAGCCCCTCTTGGGGGTGGAGGGGGGCAGTGAAGGGATCGGGGAGCCCCCATGGTATGCAGCCATGGAAGGGGAGTCCCAGCAGGGAAAGGGAAGGGAGGAGGAGAAGAGGAGCCTGTGCGAGGGAATTGGGGGGAGGAGGAGAGGAGACGTGCACAGGGACAGGGAAAGAGGATGGGAATTGTGGAGCAGGAGGGGCCGCCAGCGCACGTGGGGCTGGGGGTTTGAGAAGAGGGAAGGAATCGCCGCAGGCGGGGAAAGGGAAGAAGCCACACAGGGACAGGGAAGCGGGGGTGGGGAGAGGAAAGGAATCGCCGTGCTCGGAGACAGGAAGGGGGGCGGATTGAGGAGAGGAGCTGTTGGCAAGTGCAGGGAAAGGGAAGGGAGAGGCCTGGGGAGAGCTGCTGGTGTGCACAGGGACAGGGAAGGAAGGTGGGAATTAGAGAGAGGGAGGGGCTGCCAGCATGTGCGGGGATGGGGACGGTGGGTCGTGGTGTGAGAAGAAGGATGGAATCGCCACGTATGGGGAAAGGGAAGGAGCCATGCAGGGACAGAGAAGGGTGGGTGAGGAGAGGAAAGGAGTCGCCGTGCTTGGGGACAGGAAAGGGGGGCGGACTGAGGAGAGGAGCTGACGGCATGGGGAAAGGGAAGGAAGGGAGGGAGGGGTTGAGGAGAGGGAAGGAATTGCCATGTGTAGGGAAAGGCCAGGAAGGAGCTGTGTGGGGACAGGGAAGAGGGCAGATTGGGGACTTGGGAGAGGAAAGGAGTCATGTGGGGAAAGCAAAGGGGGTGGGTTGGGGAGAGGAGCCTGCCCAGAGAAAGGGAAGGGGAGGAGAAAGAAGCCCAGGTGAGGGAAGGGAAGGGAAGGGAGAGGAGCCTGCGTGGGGTAAGGGGAGGGAGGGTATGAGGAGCAGAGCACGCAGGGAGAAAGGGAGAGGAGCCCGCCTGAGGTAAGGGGGGAAGAACGGAGTGAGGAGCAGAGCACACAGGGAGAAAGGAGAGGAGCCCACACAGCATGGCATGGCATAGCAGGGGCCAGGAAAGGCGTCAGGGAACGGGTGGAGCTGGGGAAGAGAAGTGGTTAGGGAGCCCAAACAGTACAGGCTGCGGAGCTGGAGAAGGGGAGATTGCAGGGGAAGAGTCAGAGAGTCCACACACCACAAGACCAGTGAGGGGTTGGGTAGCCCACAGGGAAGGGAAACCTGCACTGTGTGGGCTGGCAAAGGGGTTAGGGAGCCCAAGTGGCATGGGGCAGGAGGAAGGGCTCAGGGAGCAAGCAAGGATTGGGGGAAGAAAGGAAGTAATGGGAGTCCTACCACCAGGCCGCACTGCTTCCTTCCCTTTCCCTACTCCACCATGCTCCTTTGCCTCCCCATCTCTGCCCTCCCATACCATCTCTCCCCTCCTCTGCTATGCTCCCCACGCTCCCCCTTGCCATCCCACATAGTTATCCCTGACCTCCCTTGACCTGCCATGCTCCCCTGGCACCCCACGCTCCCTTGTCTGCCTTCCCTGCCCCTGCTCCCCATGCTTTCTCCTGCTTTGACACATGGCCTCCCTTGCCCTGCCACACTCTCCTACCATCTGGACACACTGACATTTCCTGAAAAAGAATAAGTGAGCCCATTACAAGTTTTCACAAAATATGGTTTAATTAATAAGTGAAAATTTGTTGTGTACAGTTGTGAAAGTGACATTTATATAACAGTTACTGTAGGGCGTATTATTTGAGAATTGTATTTAGGTATGAAATGTAAGTTTCTGGTTTTACTGAACCAAACTGAATTTGTAAGCCAGTGTTTATTTTTTGACTGTTTACATTTTATGAATTTCTATCATGTCTTATTTATTCAAAATTTGCTCACCGGCCCTCTGAGTGACAGACGAGTTACAATGTGGCCCCTCACCCAGAAAGGTTGGTCACCCCTGCCATAGAATGTTCTAAGCTAACTTCCTTCAAATTTCCCGCTCCCCCTGTAGTGGGACTCCGGCTACAACCAATAGCTCAGGCCCTTTAGGTTCTTTTGGATTCAGTAGACACAGCACCAAGGAGGCAATGTAAAGAGTAAAAGCAAATTACTTTTAATAGGGTACAAGCAAGAGGGGGGTGGGGGAAGGAATAGGAGAGAAAGTCCAATGCTTACACCCCTTCTGCAGACGAGAACCCCAAGCAAGGTGACTGCAGGCGAGAAGCTTAGAGAGCGATGAGCCGAGGCGATCATCACAGCAGCTGTCCCATTGGTGAAGTTCCAAAGAGGAGGGGTTTGAGCATCATCTTATATACACTTTTTTACACACTAACACATACAACTAACTTTTTTCCCACCTACTTACTACATTAGCGTGACCCCAGGGTCATTAGAATTATTACCTTGTTTTTCTGCAAGAAAGAATAACAGCCTTGGTTCCCACCAGTGAGGAAGGAAAGACATTCCAATCTCAATTGATAAGGGGGGAAAACACATTTCAAGGCTGACAGTACCAGCCTTACATCAGTCAGGCAGTATTTGGGAATTGTCATACACATGCAGGGTTGTTTAACGGGTATGGGCTACAAGGCAACTTTACCCTCTACTGGCTATACCATTACATAATCTTCCGTTAATACTACACACCCAAAATACAGAAACCTTCAGTGCCTCAACTAACAGTCAAGTAATTAAAGTGACAAGATTTTCTATTGCATCCCATCCCCAAATCTTTTGACTTCTATCATCTAATTTATAGCTCATTCCTACAAGATGTTTTGCAGTCTCCACTTCCATTGACTTCAGGTGGGTTTCAGGACAACAAGCAAGATGATATAATTCTCGTGACATGAATTTGCCTTCACTTATGTCTGAAAAGCACAATGCACATTTTACATTAATGATAAAGAAGAGGCACAATGTAGGTATGGCAGGGCAATGCTTTTGATCACCCTAATTTTTGTAATAGGTGGGAGCAATGTTGCTTGGTCACCTCCTCAGAGGGGTGCCTGAGGTCAGTAGCATGGTTAGGAGCCTCACAGCACTTTTTCAATCTAGTCAAACAAACAGACTCATCTGGTGGGAGGAAGCAAGCTCTGAGCAGGCTCTGTGCTTAGTCTGAAGATGCTGCAGATTTCATCATGATCTGCCCGTCACATTCATATGTTGACATGTTAAAAAGTCAGAAGGAAGCTCTTTGTGACGCTAGTAGACACAAGACTGCTCAGATGGGGCACATTCAGGGGAGGGGCTTGTGGTGTCTCAGGTTACCTGTGCCATTGGGGTTGCCATAGTGATAAATGGGCGGGTAGCTGAAGTGCTTGGGAAAACCTGTTTGTCTAATATTGCAGTTTTCTCCAGACATGCTGAATAAAACCAAGTAAGAGAACTTCCAAGCCTGTTATGTCTATTAATCCTATGATGAGATAATATCTTGTGAACCCAGGAAATCCTGAGGCACGTAAGAATGAATTTTCTTCTCACTGTCTGCATACCTGTGCTACGTGCCTGGAGAGGGATGGAGTTGACTGGAGTTGAAATTTGATCTATTTGTTTGGTGAAGCCAACGGACGGGAGATAAACAACCACAAGAGGGAACCATAGCTCTACTTACTGGTTCAGCCATGGCTTCACTCACTGGTTCCCCTGGGAACTCAGACACATGGAATATGTTTGCAGCACGCTTTCAGAACTTTGTGGTAGCAAATGATATACATGATAAAAAGAAGGTACCCATTTTCTTGACCATTATAGGAGCAAAGACCTATAATTTGCTATGTAATTTGCTTTATCCACAGAAGCCCGAGGCAAAATCATATGACAATCTGGTGGAAATTTTGGGAGCACATGTTTCCCCAGAATCATTGGTAATAGCAGAGAGATACCGGAATCAAGGGGAAGGTGAATCCGTTGAATAATTCGTAGCAGTTCTGAGGAAGCTGGTGATTTCAAAAACATGTTAGATGAAATACTATGTGACAGGCTAGTGTGTGACCTGCACAGTGAAACAACGAAACACCTGCTAACCGAAGCTCAGTTCACCTTGCAGAAAGCCTTTGATATTGCAGTCTCTATGGAACAGGCCACCCAGGAGATGCAACTAATCAGGGCTAATGCAGGGATGCATAAGATATCCACAGAACCTACCACCCGGCCCCTGGGAAGGTGGGAATGTCACCAGTGTGGAAAACTGGATCATTATGCATCAGCATGCTGGTGTAAGGAACTACTGTGTCGACAATGTGGCAAGAAAGGACACATTGAATGTGCCTGCAAACAAAAGAGGAATGAACTAAGCAAAAAAGCCAGACTGGAGAAAAATGAACCAGCAGTCCAACGAAACAAGAGGGAAATTCTATATGCAGTAGAACAGGCAGAAGGTGATCACGGTGACACCCAATCTGAAGATGAAGAGCCACTCCATGTTTTGTCTATCAGAGCTGGCCCACACAAATTCTGGGTGACATCACTGTTGGATGGTGTCCGCATGGAACTGGGCACTGGTGCAGCTATTTCATTAGTTTCTAACTTTGGGTTTGAGAAGGACTTCAGACATCTGCCACTTAAACCGACAACAGTTGTTTTGAAGACGTACACGGGAGAGGCTGTACTCCTGTTGGATTCTATTGATGTGAAAGTAGAGCTCAAGGCTACCACTGTTTGTGGTGAAAGGCAATTACCCAGCCTTAATGGGAAGGTCTTGGATTAGGTAGATCCAACTCAATTAGGCAGAAGTGCATCAAATGACTGAAGAAGAAAAAAGTCTGGCAATGATACTAGTGAAACATGCTGCTGTTTTTGGAGAGTTCTTAGGCAGTATAAAAGGAATCACTGTGAAGTTAAATATTAAATCCGACTGCCAACTGAAATGTTTGAAGGCCAGACCGGTGCCATTTGCCGTCAGATCTAAGGTTGAAGCAGACTTGGAGTGACTAGTCAAGGAAGGAGCCTTAGTGCCCGTTACTCACAGACAGTGGGTGACACTGATCATCCCAATAGTGAAGAAAGATGGCTCCATTCAGATTTGTGGAGATTTTAAGGTCACTGTTAACCAAGTATTATGTGCAGAACAATATACCTCCTTCCCCTCATAGAGGACCTCTTCATGGGTTTGGCTGGGGGACAAAAATTCAGCAAGATTGATTTGAGGCAAGCGTATTTACAGATGCATGTCGAGGAAGAATCTCAAGAGTTGTTGACTATTGTAACACATGAGGGGCTACAGATACTGTCACTTGCCTTTTGGGATTGCTTCGGCTCCAGCTTTGTTCCAGAGGGCCATGGACCAGATCTTGAGTGGCTTATCGGGAGTACAGTGCTATCTTGACGACATCCTGGTCACCGGCAAGAATGAAGAGGAGCACCTTACGAACTTGAGAGCTACCCTACAAAGATTGGAAGAATACAGCCTACGCGTTCGCCGAGACAAATGTGAATTTTTCAAGCCCTCTGAATATTTGGGACATATAATTGATGCTGCTGACCTCCATAAGTCTCTGGCCAAAGTGAAGGCAATCGTAGATTTGTCATCCCCTCAGAACGTAAGCCAACTTTGCTCTTTTTTAGAGTTAATGAACTATTATGGCAAGTTTATTCCACAGTTAGCAATGTTTCTGAAACCCTTATATGAGCTCCTTAGGGCAAACGGGCTGGAACTGGACTGAAGCCTGTGATGTTGCGTTCAACAAGGCTAAACTTGCATTGACTAATTCAAGGGTTCTGACACACTTTGATCCGTCCTTACCTCTACAGCTAGCCTGCGATGCCTACCCTTATAGAGTTGGGGCCATGCCATCCCACATTATGCCTTCAGGAGAAGAAAGGCCCATTGCTTTTGCTTCACGCACTTTGAGCAAGACAGAGACTAATTATGCCCAAATTGAACGCGAGGCACCGAGAATTGTTTTTAGTGTCTGGTAATTTCACCAGTACCTGTTTGGAAAGAAATTTGTGCTTCTCACTGACCATCGACCCCTGACATGAATTTTTTGACCACACACGGGCATTCCACCTTTGGCTGCTTGTCGTATGCAATGATGGGCATTGATACTCTCTGAATATACATATGAGATCAAGTATAGGAAATCCTCTTTGCATTGCAACGCCGATGGTCTTTCAAGACTACTACTACCAGTGCCCCATTGAGATTCGGGCCAGGAAGGAATTTTTTACTTTGATCAGGTGGAAAACACACCTATCACGGCTACTCAAGTAAGGAGAGCAACACGCGTTGACCCAGTACTCTCTCGAGTTATGGATCTCATGATGCACAGAACTTCATTACCTGACTCCTAGGTCGCACCTAAGCTCCGCCTCTATTTGTCTAGGCAGATGGCGTTATCAACCCGGTCTGGGTGTTTGTTGTGGGGCATTATCCTGCCTTCATTAAGATCACATTTGTTGGAACAGCTTCATTCCAGTCACTGTGGCATAGTGCGTATGAAAGAAATGGCACAAAGCTATTTTTGGTGGCCGGGCTTGGACAGGGCTATTGAAGAGATGGTTAGAGCTTGTACCTCGTGCCAGAGCATCCAGAACTCACCTCAGTTGGCACCTCTTCACCCGTGAGAATGGCCTGAAAGGCCATGGCAATGTATTCGTGTTGATTTTGCTGGCCCATTTGAAGGATGTATGTTTTTAATTGCTGTTGATGCCCATTCTAAATGGTGGAAGTCTCTGTATTGCAGTCGACTACTACGGAAAACACTATCCAAAACCTATGTGGCTTTGTTAGTCATTATGGACTCCCAGAGCAGCTGTTGAGGGACAATGGACCGCAGTTCATTTCCCAGGATTTTGAAAGTTTTATGAAGGCCAGTGGGATACATCACATCAGGTCAGCACCATATCATCCATCCACCAATGGACTTACTGAGAGATTTGTACAGACTATGAAGCGAGCTCTGAAATCTGTAAGGAGACGTTCACCTCTTCAGAAATGTGGACAATTTCTTGTTATCCTTTAGAAACACTCCACAGGCCACAAGTAAAACGTCTCCAGCTTTCCTTATGATGGAACGCAGTTGTGCTATTGCTTTGATTTCTTGAAACCACAAGAAACATCACAAGTGGTTCAACGCCAACAGCAGGACCAGGTCATCAAATGTGCACCAAGAATGAAGGACCGCACCTTCACAATTGGCTGGCCTGTCCTCGCTCAAAACCAGGGGCGTTGCTGGATAGCCAAAAGATCCAGGGCTGTGGCCCCCAGCCCACCCCTGCCCCCAAATCCCCACTCCAGCCCTCCTAACTCCCCAGCTTCCCCTATCTTCACTCCACCCCTCTTCAGCCCCCAAACCCCCTCCACACCTCCCCAGGCCCCTCTGTCCCTAACCCCCACTCGTCTCCCAACCTCCTCCATCCCTCCCCAGCCCCCCACCAGACTCCTTGTCCCCATGTCCCCTCCACCCCTCTCCAGGCCTCTAACTCCATTCATCCCTCCCCAGCTAGACCCCTTCCAGCTGCCCATAGTCCTCTCCACTGCTACCCAGCCCCCACCCACTCTCCTTGTCCCCATGCCCCCTCCACCCCTCTCCAGGCCTCTAATCCAGTCAGTCTCCTTGTCCCCTCCACCCCTCTCCAGGCCTCCCTCCAGCCCCTTCCCAGCCCCCTTACCTGGCCGGAGGCTCGGAGCTGCAGGGATGGCCGGCAGAGCTGCTTCTGGGCCAGGCCGCTCCCACCCTGAGCACGCTGGGATGTGCCTGCTGGGGAAAATAGATTCAGGGCTCAGGATTTTCTACACGGGTCTGGTGCCCTGCCAGCCCGACGACAACGACGCCTCTGCTCAAAACTATGCTTCCGGAGCTAAATGGGTTCCAGCAACAGTCATCGCCAGAACAGGACCTGTTTCCTACTCTGTCCAGACAGCGGATGGCCTGGCAAGGCAGCGGCACGTTGATCAGTTGCTGCCAGGTCATACCCGTCCTGAGGGTACATTTCAAATTGACTTAATTGACTTCACCCTTGTCGGTGATGTACCATCGAGTCACGAATCAGCTGTTCATGTCTCTCCTACTCCAGTCACCTCTTCAGCACCTCTGCCCCAGCCCAACTGGACACAACATCTTCTCTGGGTCCTGCCACTTCTCTGGTACCTGTGGTCACACTGCCACCAATACCACCTTCTGGTGTGGGTACACCAGAAATTCGCTGCAGTCCACTTAGAGTGAGAAGGCCTCCTACTCAGCTGGATCTTTAGCAAGGGGTGACCCCCCTCATCCTGGGGCAGAATAATTCCCTGGGGGTTCACCTGGAGATGGGGAAGTCTACCCTCATCTCCCAGTTTAGTGTTTATTCTTTCTGGAGGGAGGATGTGAGGGGGGCACTTTTCAGGGGGGATGGCGTTTTCATTTGAAGGGGAGGAATATGTAGTGTCTCAGGGTACTTGGGCCATTGGGGTTGTCATAGTGATAAATGGGATGGTAGCTGAAGTGCTTGGGAAAACCTGTTTGTCTAGTCTTGCAGTTTTCTCCAAACATGCTGAATAAAGCCAAGTAAGAGAACTTTCAAGCCTGCTATGTCTATTAATCCTATAATATTCCTAATACATATTTGGGCGCGTTCAGGGGATACTTATCCTCATGGTCAGCCCAGTTTTGGAAATTGCAAGTTGTAAGAGCAGTACTGAAGAATGTTCACCTGGCAGGGACGCTGCTATATAGAAAAGAGATTTGGGACACAGGCTCCTGATCTCTTTTTCCCCCCCTCTTTCATCTGACACCGGAGCTCTTCCATTGGCCTCCCTGCACATGTTGCCCTGGCCTGGAGCCCCTGCCACCACCCAGCTCTGCACACCTTCCCTACCCCCGTGGACCTTCTCCTTCCCTGTGCCCAGCTTCCGAGGCCTTCTCCCCCACCCCACCCATGGCCCAGTACACTTCTTACTTTTGCTGGAGCTCAAGGGGGAGCCACCAGACACTGAACCACTCCCTGCCACAGGCAGTTTGTACATTTCCTGCCCAGTTCTGCCTTGGGCCATGTGCCTGGGAGTGCCACATGGCGAAAGATTTAAAAAGGCCCCACCTGCCCCAGCTCCCAGACATGGCTCGGGGCACTCTGAAATACAATCGGGGCATAGGACTCATGCCCGGTGACACTCTGCCACCTGGAATCTTTTCCTGCTGTGAAGTAATAAATAACGGCTTCACACAACAAATATTACTTAAATTACACTTCCCATTTTTTTCCCCAATGCTTTAAATTTTTAGGGAATGGCAGTACACCAGTGTGACCATTTATTCTGCCATTTAATCCCATTTGTCTGTGAGACTCTTTCCTTTGCCAACAATGGGTTTTGGCTGGGATAGAATATCAGGTAGGTCCACAAAGGCTGTCAAACACATGCTGTAAATGCCTTGATTTTACCAGTCTCCCCAGTGTTGCACTTTTCTAGTTCCTTTTCCCAAGAATACTTTCTGAGGAGTTGCTGGTCTTTTGTATGTGCAGATACAAGCTACTGCTGCCTTCATAGAGCCCTTTTATAGCGGTGTGTCTGCTATGCTGTATGTCCTTCTCTTCCAACTGGGAAGTAATCTTCACTCGAAAAATATCATGCCCAATAATAATCTACAGATCATGCATCTACTGCAGTGGTCCTGTATATAATGGAAAACACTTCAAGTCAGAGGGTGCTGCACCCCCAGCACTCTTAGGCTATGTCTACACTTGCACTTTTAAGTAGACTTTAACTAAGTTGACTTAACTAAGTCGACTTTAAGTCAACTTAGTTAAGTCGACTTAGTGTGTCTACACTTAAAATTAAAGTCGACTTAAAGGGGAACTTACAAAGTCAACCTAGAGCATCCACACTGGATGCTCTAGGTCGACTTTGTGGGGCTAGGGGGACCTTGGGTAGGTCCATGGTGGCAGGGGGGCCACGCCTTGTGTGCAATGGGGGAAAGGGGGACAGGGACCCTGGCAGGGCATGTGGGCAGGGTGTGACGCTGTCTGGATTTAGGGAAGCATTTATGATATTATTTTCAATGGATATCTCATAAATACTATAAGCCATAGGAACTATGTCATGTTTGGTATCAATAGAAAGGTAGTAATTTGCTGGGAATGATTATATAGTTTATGTCTAGGAATTCTATTTTGATTAGAAGTTAAAATTTGATGTTATATCTATACTTTAACTTGTGTTAAAACCATTGTGTCCTTAATGTTTAGGAATTTGTCTCCCTAAATCCGGACAGTGTCACACCCTGCCCACATGCCCTGCCCTTTGGGGGGCATGCCAGGCTCCCCCTGTGCCCCCCCCCCAGCAGGGAGGGCATTGGTATAGTCCTGGGGTAGCCCTAAGTCGACTTAGGGCTACCCCAGGGCTACACTGGCTTAATTCGACTTTAAAAAGTCGAATGAAGCCTTAGGTCAAGTAGAAAGGTGGTTTAATAAAGTTGACTTAATTTTCATTAAGTCGACTTTATTTTGCTTAAGTCAACTTAAGCAAGCTGCTTAAGTCGACTTAAGCAAAGTGTAGTGTAGACACAGGGCCAATTAAGTCGACTTAAACCAAGCTTTACCAGTGTAGACGCAGCCTTGGTTCCAGCACCTATGATTGATTTTTTTTTTTAATGTTATAAAACCATAGGCTACAAAAAGATTTCAAAACCATTTAAAAAGGCTATGTATCTGACTGCAAACAATTCTTAGACCAAGATACTTGTGCAGTGTTTGCAGCCCAAACATTGGAGCACTTCTTAGGACACTGAAAGTGAAATGAACTAAAAGTAGTAGAATTGATTTTTTTTTTTGTCTACATTTAAAGAAATATACAAAGTGAAGCAGGTTAGTAGTAAACAACTGCATTGTTTTTTAAATGTGTTCATTTATAGTGGCCTGTATCAGTGTTGTCATTGTTATCTGCCTAGTCATATTTGGGATTGGGAATTTTTGCTGTATTTATTTCCTGATTGTTCTAAATTTACCAATAAACTTAAAATATGGCTTTAATTGGTGTTTATTTTTCTTTATATAGGAATTAGGTGCAGTATCCCTGTCAGCTAAGTTTCTAACTTATTACTTGCAAAAACTCCTCCCCAAAAACCCAAAACCCAAATAAAAAAAAAACCAAACCCAAAAACAAACAAACAAACAAAATCCCAGAAAAACCTTGAATTTTTAGGTAGCCCCTGGAATCATGGCTAAAGTAAGTAGCCCCTGGAATCATAAGTAGCCCCTGGAATCATGGCTAAAGTTACTCTTCCGCCCTCACCATTTTTTGAAATGGTGTCCTTGCAGCAAATGCTAGTAGACTTTGAGGAAGAGGGTCTAGTGGAGTTTTGTGATTAATTCCTATGTCAGAAAAGAGATAAACCAAATAAAATACAACCTCCTATCCCACACAAGATGGCAGTGTTGCTCCACATCAGATTTCAAAATAGGGCAATGGATTTGAGTCTAGCAAAGAGCTACAAATTTGTAATATTCTAACAAAGTCTTCTAATTCCTACCTTTCCTGAAAATGTACGTATTATGAGGAACAGAACCCTACTCCTCTTTTTCCACAAATTAATTTTAAAATATTTGCACAACTAATTTACAAGCCAACTGAGCAGTTGAAGAGAGGTGCTAGCATGGAGTGTAAAATTCAGGGATAAGCACATGAGAAACACCTCTATTTTGAGCAGAGAACTGAGCATGTGTTCAGTCTGGAATGTGTGTTCATTTGGGTATCAATAGATTCCATTTTGTTAAACTCTACTCAAGAATGCATTTGGTGCAGCTTTCAGTAATATTCAAAAACTCCATCTGCCTGAACAGGATAAATCTCTGCTAATTTCATATGGCTAGAGGTTTCCTGAGTGCAAAGCACCTTGTGGAAATGTACAAAGATCAGATGCTGAAGCCATTAGGTTGAGTAGCTCATATTTATGTGAATAGTCCTGTTGAGGGTCAATGGAATTTCTTAGGGGCAAGATTGCCTTTTGCACTTTGGCTCTCCTGCAACGGTAAGGAGAATTCAGTAGGCACAGAAAAAAAAAGTGAGCTACTACTTACTTTGATTTGATGTTACAGACTGATCTGATCCTATGTCTTACACTTCCCTGCATTTATTTTCCTCCCATTCTGTAAATTCCCCATCTTCAAAGCATCTGACGAAGTGGGATTTTCTTCCAGGAAAGCTCATGCAATAAATAAATGTGTTGGTCTTTAAAAGAGCCACGGAACTCCTCGTTTGTTTTGCTGAACTAGACTAACATGGCTCTCCCTTTGGAACTTGTATTGACCAGTAGCTGATAACTTCCCTGTTGGGGAAAGGGGACCATAGAATAACTTGTAACAGAGTCACAGTTCATTCCCTGGTCTGTTTCTGAGGCAGAAGAACAGACATGCTACTCCTTAGTCAGAGTAGATATTCATATTGAAATCTAGCCTGAGGGCCAAGGCCAACTCTCATTGACTTCAATGGGCTTGGATTGAGACTTAAGGGAATATGCTACTTCACAAAGATAGGAATTATAGAATCTTCTCCCTTAATTAGCACAGACACTTATTCAGCTATGTGCTTAAAATGTATAGTTGCTAATGGTTCTGTGCTGCATTGTTCTGTGCTGTCCCTGTTCATCTCTATTATTTAACTCTGTAAGTTTTTTTTTGTCAGAGCAAGGGTTTTAAGTATTGAATGAGCTATGTTATTTACAGCACCATATAAATAACAGATGATTCAGAGAAATATGATCTCTTGCTTTTTCCAAAGAATTTAATCATTATAAATATTTAAACTCAAATTGGATGTTAGACAAAGCATTTAAACTATATGGGAAAAGGTACTGAGGGAGAGTCATGTATTGGAACGTGCATGTGGAGTCTGATTATTTCCTATGTACATATTGATATGCAGTGATCAAATGTGAACTCTGCTCTCTTTTGGTGGATTTATTTTATGTGCAATTCTTTCCCCTTGGTATCTGCAAACATAACCTTGAACCACTCCTGATCCTTAATGCTTACTAGCAAGACAGGCCGTGCAAGCCAAAACATAATTGCTTTTGGATCATGAATTGCATGTAGACTGGAAAACTGCTGAGAAATGCCCATTTCATTAGACTACTGACTTAGGAGCCAGTGACACTAGAACCACATCTTTCAAATGCCTCTGTATATCACACGTATTTAACAATCTCTGCAAGATTCCTGCAAGCTCTTGGGCTTGCACAATGAGCAGCTGTACTAGAGGTATGTGTGAACTATTCTGCAGAGAGTAGGCAACCTGAAGAAGGGACAGTGTGCTCGTGTATATTCGTGGAGGGCCTGGCACCCTATTGGCAATTAATACCTAAAAAATAATTTGAAAATCACTGTTTGAAAACAATCCGCAGAATTTCAGCTTCTAAATTCTACCAAGTGGAGCTGAACTGTAATGTTCTTCTCTCCAGAGGAGAGACTCTAACTCTTACTACTTGTTCACAACCATATTAGCTAGTGAAGAGTAGGTAAAAACCAAATTGTCCTCCTTTTGACCCACTCAAGTCACTATGGAAGGAGTGTGAATCTTCATGACATGCTCCTTAATTGGGGACAGCAGTGTGAAGGAGACCACCGAGCGCAAAGTTCTGACTCTTGATAGCAGCACATGGAGACAGGATCTTGTGGCTGACCAAAGAACATAGCAGGCAGTCAAGGCTGGGCTCTGTTCTTGCCTCTGACTTTGACTTTGGGCCAGTTACTTGTCCTCTCTGTACTTACGTTTCTCCATGTGTAAAGGTTTGATGACTATACGTCAGGGGTGTAGCCAGGCCCCACTTTCTGGCTGGGCCCTTGACTCTCCAGGGAGGGCCCAGCCAGTCCTGCTTCTGGTAATGTGATTGGAAACTTTCTGCCAATGCTCCAGTTGCTTAGCAACTGGAATGTTGTGCACGGAGAGCAGCACCCCTGTCCATCTGCCTGCAGCACCACCGCTTGCAGTCACGGTTGTCCACTGCTGGCTATTCCACGGTCATGGCGGCCAAACTTGCACCACTGCCAGGCACTATGGCGGGTGGGTGGGCCTGCTGGCAAACTGGGCGGGTATGTGCCCACCCAGGCCCACCCATAGCTACACCCCTGCTGTACTTACTGCATATGGGCTCTGTGAAGCTACAAAGCAAATTGAAGTTCTTGGCTAGAATGTGCTCTGGGTGAGGAGTGCGAATTATCACCAGATACGTATAGAGAATTTCAGGAATTTATTTTGTCTTAAAGTTTTCCATATGTTCAATGCAAAAAAAAAAAAATGTCAAACCAATATATGGAGCAATCCTACATACTGCCTTTGTCAAGCAGGTGCAGCCAATCCATTTTTATTAGCCACAGACTTTTGCCCACAGCCCCTATATGTATCTATGTGCTGGTGCTTATGTACATGACTTTATTGTCTCTTTTTGTGTCTAGATCAGTGGTTCCCAAACTGGGGGGCGCAAAGAAAATCCAAGGGGGGGCGTGAGGCTGTGAAATTTTCATAGCGAAAAATTTTTGCGTCAAGAAAACCTATTTGTGTTTATTTTTAATTGTACAATTACAAATCGAATTTTTGTTGAAAGGGGGTTGGTTGATGGTAAAGGAGAGGTGGGGAGGCGTGAGGGTTTCTCAAAAATCAGAAAGGAGGCGTGATGCCGAAAAGTTTGGAAGTCTCTGGTCTGGATGCATTTTCAGTCTTTCAAAAATTTAGTCTGGCAAAACATCTCACTCAATGGCCAGTATACATAAAATTTCCTCCAAATAATCAAACATTAACCGATGCAATAACAGCTTTTCTGCAAAGTTGCTTGTCAGTGTACAGATATCTATGTGCGGTATATTGCTCCAGCTTCTCCGAGCAGTAGTCAAATGCACAGAGACCAAAAAAAAGGGGAATTCTTGCCTGGTAGACACAAGGTCATAGTAGATACGTGTGAAGTCACTCTGTCTCCAGGATCTCTCTGGCACATGAGGTCTGAGCTTTTTTCTTGCCCTCTTTGGGCTGGCTTGTACACTGCTCTGGAGATGTTGGGCAAGAATAGAGACCAGTTGCAAGAAAGTGAGGAAAGTCCATGAACTTGGGCAAGGACAGGGCAAAAACATGGACCCAACTGTTTAACTTCAGTTGTCAAGTAGCTAATCCTGATGACAGTGGAAATCAAAGCAACACTACATAACGTAGTTTACTGCCTGGATAAAAGAGGTCTAAGGACTACTCTTTCTGATGAGTCAAATGTTCATCTTGATTTTCTTAAAGTGGGATAAATACATGGCATGCTATCATTAAACTAAATTGCAAATGCAGCTAGAAGGAGCAATGATTCAGAATTTCTCACAATTAGATGACACAGGTACACCCAGATTGTAGTATCTGGATACCATAGTACAATAGACCCTTGCATCTATATACACAAAATTCCCCTGCAGCCAGGCGGGTCTTGACCTGGGATATAAATATAAATATAAATGCTAATGAAGCAGTATAGTTGTAAGTAGAAATGAAGCTAATTTCAGATACTTGTGGCTTTATAGCCACATCAGTAAATTTAATTACCATTTTACTGAGCTTTAAGTGAGCTGTAAGACTAATCTAAATGTAACTTGCTTTATAGGGTCGACAGCCTCTTTACAAGCTGCCTCTCCACAGAAGTGTCAAATTAGGGCTATATCAATAGATAAAGGAAAAAAATAGAGCCATTGATGGCCATAGCTTTTCCAGCTGATATCTTTATATTGTGCTATAAAAGCCTATTACTCTTAATTTAAAGAGTGAAAATTGTTGACGTCTCTTTCAAATCGTAATCTTTAGGAAACAATTTGAATGAAATATAATTTGAGTCAAATAAAGTGCACATTTTATTGAAGAGCAGCAAACACCAAATACTCAGCAAAACATGATGGTATTTACACTTCCAGATAATCTGATGCATTAGTTTAGGGCCAGCTCCTGCAAAGCATGTGTAAGTGACTGGAGACCCATTTCCATAGAAAGAACTACTCACCTGAGTATGGCTGTTCTTGTGGGTACAGGATCAGGCCTTTAATTAGTAGAGAAATGGCTGGAGTGTGACTGTTTTGGGTTTGTAACGAGATTTTAAAACTTCACAATTTTGCTTGGGTAGGGTACAATTTCTCTACATTGTCAGAGGCTACAGACTATTTATCTATGCAAACTATAAATTACAGGCATCTGAGCTGTGATTCAGAAAAACTCCACGGGCCAGCATCCATAAAAATCCTGGGGCCAGACTCTGCCTGCTTTGAAGATAAATGGCCAGATTTGCTGGCCTTTTGCTCCGTACCTCCAATGGGCACAAAAATGGCACAGTTATTTCCTGCCCTACCCCAATTTCTGACGGCAATGGTGTAGCAGAGCTGTTGGACCTAGTGAGGGGATATGACTGGAGCCCACTGCAATTTCCAGATGGCAATCAGTCAGTCCTTTGGGTGGCAGTTCTTGCTGGCAATGTTTAAGGCAGCACCCAGGGGCTGAACTGGCCATAGAGTCAGGGAGCTGTAACAAGTTTCCTGACAGGCCCCACCCCTCAATTAAGCAGAACAAAACCAAAATACTTTAGCCATCAATGGTGGCAGAGTTGTGTGCACTATGAAAGGAGAACATCTACTAGATTCTGCTTCTTTGACCTGGATAGATTTCCAGATCTCTCTTCACATAGGGCTCTGTATTTCATTTCAAAAGTGTTTTTGTACATTTCTCAAAAAGCTTTTTTTTGTTAGCTGTCACTTTACCAGACAAAACCTTCGCTCGCACACTAATTGTGGATAGCATTGTATGGCAAATACAAGGCCTTATAGGCCCCAGAAATGTTGTATATATTAGCCTCACTTTTCATATTGTCCTGTATCTTGTATGATCTCAGAATACTGTATATGTAAGCACAGCAATACAATATGCCATTTTAAACAATATGTCGTGCATCTTTTTTTTCCCCGTCTCCTTTTGGAACAACTGGTTTCTGTTCCATTGTGTTCTATCATGTGAACGGGATGATATTCACCTTTCTTCAGCGGGCCTATGCACCATGCAAATCCCACTTAACCGCTCAGAATAGGGCTTAAGTGAAGCAGTGCATAGGCCATGGGTTGGCCCTCTTTACAGAGATGACTCTCGCATCCTGGCATTCAGAAGCAGTTAAAAGGAAACTCCCTGTTTTCTTCATCCCAGCTATCTGAAAGTTCAAAAGGTAAGCAGCACTTGTTAGAAAGAATGCCCTTTGAATGAACTTTATGGTTCTGCATGTATTTTACTGAGAACTGCTTCTTATCTTTGGACTTTCAAACTGCTAGACCTTATTTAAGAAAAGAAATATTGGAGCAAAGCTATAGCTGCCACAGATGAAAGCACAATATTTATGCTTTACTGTAACTTACACACTGAATTATGGCCCCCCCAAAGCATGGCTTCTACAACATTTGTCCCAAACAGAGAAAGGGTTCATCCTTTTGCACACCTAATTGATCCCTTTGGCTTCAGTGAAATACAGCAGAGCCCCTATCTAAAATTCTCAAGGGACATCTTAAAACATATAAACCGTCTTGATAATCAGGAGGATTTCTATAATCAAAGAAGCTGGCCAGGAGAATATCTTCACAGCAGACTTCATAGCCTGCAGTCATCTGTCTTGTTAATCAGGCTTGTTCAGTAGCTGGTTTCTTCGGCAGGGCCTAGTAGGACTTCAGTTACAGTAACATAACTAAAGTGCTGGGCCTAAATTAAAGTGTCTCAGTCAAGACCTAGATGGTTAGGTCTCAGGTAAGGTGAAGTGGCCAGCGCCCTGCTGAGCCAGCTGCCCTTGGCGGAGCCAGACAGCTTAGTTATCTGAACTTCACTTATCTGAACCACTCTGTTATCTGAAGTGGGATTCTATCCCCACCTAAAACTGAGGGACGTGGTCCTATGTCCCCAGCTCAATCTAAGGTGCATGACCCTCTGTCCCCAGCTAAAACTCAGGGTTGTAAATAACCCTGTTTTGGATAATAGCAGGATTCAGAAAAGTAAAGTTTGGCTGATGGAGGTTGCTCTGTAAAAAACAATTAAAAGAGGTAGAAATATAGTGGGAAAGGAAAGAAGAAATAATTCTGGGTGAGTTCTGAAAACAGCTGTAACTGATGAGGCAGAGAGATATCTGCAAAAGAAATAAAGGCACCCTAAAAGCCTCCGTCCCAGGTTTCAGCCAAAGACACAGTGAAAGCTATGACAGGACATGCCATTCATTTGGGTTAGTCCTCTGATGATTTTTTTTTTTAAGCCACCACAACCAGGAAAGTTGCTAGTTATTCACTTCCAAACTGGAATCAGAAGTATAGCAATGTCCACCATTACAGCCCTCACATACATATGTGTCTGCCTTATACACATGCCCTTACTGGGAAAGCGACACCTATATGTGGTTCTTTCATCCAGAAGATATATGGGCGTAGCCCTCATGCTTGGTGTCCCTCTGTGAAGGAAGGAAAGAAACAAGTTTTGCTGCCCGCAGACTGATTTCACCCATTCCCCCAAGTCAACTGAAAAGGAGCGTGCAGATGCAGCATTGCCAAGTTTTGCAACTTTAGTGAGCATTGCATAAAAATTGGGTGTTTTGCTTAGAGTCCCAGCCTCAACATAGTGTGTTCATCTACATGTCTGCTCATTTTGTTATTTACTATAATTGCCCTGGTTATGAACTTAGGCTTACTGGCATGTATGTGTCAGGATTGTTTCTGAAGCCTTCTTTAAAAATTGGTGATACATTAGCTCTCGGGTATCAGCCACCTGGTACAGAGAATGATTTAAGCAATAGGTTACATATCATTTTCCTACCTGAGTTCCTTCAGAACTGTTGGGTGAATACTGCCTGGTCCTGGTGACTTATGACTGTTTAATTTATCAATTTGTTCTATCTCTCCTTTAACAGCACCTCAGGCTGGGGCAGTTCCTCAGATTTGTTACCTAAAACGTTTGTCTCAGGTATGGGAATCTCCCTCATCCTCTTCAGTGAAGACCAATGCAAAAAATTCATTGTCTTCCTTGAGTGCTCCTTTAGCGTTTCAGTCGTGCAGTGGTCCAACTGATCAAATGGCAGGTTGCCTGCTTCTGATGTACTTAAGTTTGGTTTTACTTTTTTTTAAAGGAATTTAGGATTATTATGCTGGATCAGATCAATGATCCATCTGTTACAATAGCTTGTATATCATAGTGGCAAGACTCAGATGCTTTTGAGGAAAACATCAAATCCTCTGAATGAAGAATTATCCAATACCATATCTGGGGGTAAATTTCTTCCTAATCTATGTAACTTCTCTGAGATAAGAGCTCTTCATTCATCAGCCTGTGATCTACAAGAAGTCATGCCATAGGGAACTTAACTCAGTTTAAGGATTTGTTACAGCTACCTTGGAAATCATAAAATAGTAATAATACACCATGCCTACAGAGCACCTGTCACTTATAGGTTTCAAAGTGCTTCACACATCTTCATTAACAGACCTTTACACATACCCCTTTGTGGCTGGTGAATGTTAAGCTGATTTTACACATGGAAAAACTGAGGTAAAGAGACTTGCCCAAGGCTATACATAAGGCAATGGGTGAACTTGTCTATGGGTGAGCTCTGACTAGACCTCGGGAGCCCTGCCTCCCAAGTTTCTACTTAAACAACTAGTAAATATTACCTCATTGCTTTGAGCCAGAGCTCCTGGGGAATTGGCTCTTGTGAGGTGCTAAACACATGTTGTGAGGAGCAGGATCAGACCCTGAGAGCCTACATACAGTGAAGAACTATTTCTTATTTTTTTTTTTCCCCAGAAGAATGCCTGGTAAACCATATATTTTCTTCAGATCAGCAGAAATACCAACCCATCAGTACCCGTGTATACTCAATTAAGTCACGGTTTATAATGACACCTCATAATGAGTGAACAGTGCCTCACATTTGCGTTAGAAGCAAAAACACTGAGAAACACCAGTAAGAAAAGAATAGATTGTTTTTATGATGTCTTCTAATTTCTGCTTATTCTGAGAGCAAGGCGAGGAGATTAATGATATTGTCACAACAACATTAATGATGCTGTAAAATCATAAGGACAAAGAGAGAGAGGATTTGATAAAAGTGAGGTTTACAACTACATCAGTCAATTTAATTATCTTTTACTAGGCTTAAACTAAGCAGTAAGACTAATCTCCATTTAACATGCTTTACAGGGTTTGCGAGTGCTTTACAATCCTCCTCCATTCAGAAGTGTCAAATTATGGCAATATTGATAAAAGAGTGATGTAAACGGTAGTCTGGACAATCCCAGAACCAGTTAATATCATTTTTACAGCATTGTAAAAGCCTATTACTCTCAGATTTGGGACTGAAATTTGTGGACAGCAATCAGAGTTGATAATGTTTAGAAAACAAGTTTAGAGGAGATAAAAATCCAGATCCATCTTGCTGTGCTTGCTATAAAAAGCCATGCTCACTGGGTGTGATGATGCTGTGGATGCTTGTCTCTTATGCTGCACATGCTGAACGTGGGCCTGATTCTTCTCTTACTTATCCCATGTAACGCCACTGACTTACCACTTCGCAGAATTACTTACACTTGTAAAACACCATCCGTTTTATTTGATAGCCTGGTTTATAGCCACTAAGCCTTCCTTTCCCACAAAGCTAAAAACTGAAGGAAGCAGGCTCATGTCTAGGATTAGCAGATTTCCATTTTTGATCTTCTGATTCTTCTCCATCAAAATTATTTTTAAAAAAACCCTTCATTTTAAAGATTACTTTCTATTTTTATCTATTTAAATTTTCATACTTGCAAGGAACTGGGTGTGTGGGTGGGGGGAAATGTCAGGCCATAATTTAATGACAGTAAATGTTGATACTGAAAAAGTTAAACCATTGAAACGCAGTCAACGTCACATATTAAAACATACAAAGCAAATATGCTTACATCAAATCTGAATAAGTTTTGCAGTGGTATTTTTCTTTCTTTGACTATCTATAAATTTGGATTATTATCAATGGCAGATGAATGGTGAAACTGATGTTTAACAACAGTGAGTCATAAAAATATAATAATTTCAAGCCTAATTATATTCATGGCAGGGGTGGGGGAAAGTTTACCATTTTTCCTGAAGATTTTATTTCCATTATATTTTAAATAACTCAAGACAATCCAGAAGTCTATGAAATGGACAGCCACTCTCAGGAAAGTAGATACTTCAAGATTAACTATAGTCACTTCTTGGGCAGAATATTTGAAGCTTAGCACCTCAAGTAAATGTCAATTGTTCATAATTGGAGAAGTTTTAACGCTTAATCAATTTGTTCCATTAAAAAAAAAAAATGAGAGTCTCACCTGCTGCCTACAAACCACAGTAACTTCAAACTGAACTTGAAGTAAAGATAGGTTGGGTGACAAAGATGACTTTTCTGAAAATTGTCAAAGCTTTACACTCCTGCTGTCATCTTAAGATTGTCATATTCCATGACCATTTTAAAGGTCACATGTAAAAACCTTATTTTAAAAGTTTTATATTTATTTGTGTGTGTGTGACTTGAATTTGATTTCTATATTAATTCTGCAATATGGTTAATAGTATGAAATCAAATCTAGAAGTGTGTGATGGAAAAACCTGAAGCTATCTGCTTCATCTCTAGATTCATCTCATGTTGTACATTTGTGCTTTTGGGGCAATTTAATATTAAATGCTCTGAACAAGAGGCTTTCCAGCATTTTTCTCAGTAGATATTCTATAGCCTAATCATTCTCACTCTCAGGGAGTTTTTACTGAATGTTAAACTACCTTTTCTAATTCTCCACTTCACAAGACCATGATTAGGGATAACAGTATGGACAATCCTAAATGTTTTGGGCCAAAGTCTCTGGAGGCAAAACTCCCTTGAAGCCAATTCCCAACTATAGTTGCTATATAAGATTCCAAGATATCACTCTGTGTCTCGCTGAAGCCTAAAATGTCTGAGTAGGCGAGAAGCCAGGCTCAAGGCTTTTATTGTTCAGAATAACATCAGGTTGAATCATCACTCTGTTTTGCAGTCTACTACAAATATTTTAAGTTCTCAGCGATTTTGAGTTTACAAATTATACCTGTGAGATTCACAGCTACTGTAAGGCAGGTACCTAAACTAAGCCCAGAATTCTAGACTATCATGATATCAGAGGTAACTCAGTCATGCACCACAACCTCACGCTACAGCTAATTTGCATGCAACAATTTCACTGATTGGTTGAAGAAGACTGCACGCAGTGCTGGATTTAGGCACAAGCCAAGTCAGCCGTGGGTTAGGGCCTCACATTATGAGGGGCTTCTAAATATGTCGGAGATAAGTAAGACAATTTATCATAAGGTATTTGATAATGCAAATAAGGCTTTTTGCAAGATGTATATTTTATTCTGTTGTTTTTAATTGCATCTTTGCCTGTGTAAATCTGCAAATCTAATGGTTTATCGTTTATTTTTTCATTACACTTTCTGTTATAATGTAATACACTTTTTTCTCTTTGTATTTTATGATATGGGGGTCTCTGAAAATTGACATATCTTAGGGCCTCAGCATGTCTTAATCCAGCCCTGATTACCTACATGGTATATTACTTGGCCCAACTGCCACCCACACTAGTCAGCATAAATCTGGCACACTCCCTCTAGACACAAAGGAACATAACCATAACCAGCATGCTCAGTAACCCCAAGTGTCACTCAGAATGTTTGAGTTAATCTGAAGTGATAGAAAAAGTGACCGGCAAGGTTGGGAGCAATTTTTCTTTAGAATATCATTGGGTTCAGTCATCACTAGGATTTTCTGACTGTTACCATCCAGTTTTTAAGTTCTCTGCTATTTTGGGCTTTTTGCACATATGACTTTATTAATTATACCCCTCTAACAGCATGGGCTTTCAGCTATCAGTAGTCTTATTAATGTACATAAGGTTGTGTCTTGTGGGGGGGGGGGGGAAATCATTCTGCTCATGAAACTAATTTCTTTAGTGGGGCATACGTTCTGCCAATGAAATGTGATGATTCCAATATCATGCTGTGGATAAAAAAATCAATAAAGTTTGAATAATTGTGCTTGGCGGGCCAACAAACCCTTCCACTTTGGGAATTTCAAAATGCTATTCAGCTGTTAATGAAATAATTACCACAACAGGCCTGTAAAGTAGAGAGTTTCATTTTATCCCCAGATGGAGAAAACACGGCATAGAAAAGTTAAGGAACTTTCCCAAGGAAACTCAGAGAGCCAATAGCAGAGGTGGGTCAGAACTCTTGAATTTAAGTTATGCTCTAAACTTTCTACTGTCCTGTCTCACAGTTTGTTTTTTCTATTAATAATTCTTCCATTACTATAGGGCTGTAGGCTGACGTCCTGATTCAGCTGCCTTGCTCCCATCCTCCCTTTTCTAGTGGCTAAGGGGAATGGTTCCCTGATGGGGTTTTCTTAAATTATTTGGGTAGGGAAATGGAACTGGAGCATACCCTCCTGCAGATTAGATATTGGATACCACCCCCAATCCTTGGATCAGCCATAAACCAGGGTCATTGGTATAGAGATGGCATGTATCTACAGCATCTCTGGCCCCAAACAGCTTCCTCTGCTTAGCAGTATGACTCTAATGATACCAAGGACTCCACCAACATATGGTTGTCGTGGGGATCTGTTTTAAAGGGGGATTTCTATCATGGAGAAAATAGCTCCATACCTGAAAGATAAAACTGTTCCAAGCTATATTACCCTTTCCAAGGAATCTCCAATAGACCTGAGAACGGATGGTGAAGTCAATGGAAGCTCTGCCCAGATAAGGATTTCAGGAATTAGCCCAATGGGAGAATTACTCTGTCAATAAGTTCTGCAATGTGTTTGTCAGCCCAGGAAACAGGCAAAAAGTCAGTGCAGGATTCGTATCTATCAAATCTTATCTGGGTGGTAAATCTGTTCTTTGATCCTTCGTCAATAATGCAGGAAAGTTGGAGGCAGCTGCCGCCACCCCTACTCGACAATGCAGTCAGCAGAGTCTCATAAAACATTTATGAAACCCGTAATAAACTGTCCTGATAAGGAACAGGATGCTAGATTTCAGGAGTCAGCAGCTTCTCAGAAAAGGATCTTCCTATAACTCCAAGGTTCCTCTATTTAAATAGCAAACACAAGCCATCAATTTCACACTGCCATAAAATTTGCAAGCAGAGAGTTTTCACCAACCCCGGTGATGACTAAATTTGCTTGGAATGCACCTGTATTCAGCACTCGCCTTTCCAATTTCATTGCATGGATCTGATGCCAGAGAGAAGTGGGTGGGGGAAAGATAAATTCAATAAAAATCTAGCTGCAAACAAAAAGAGAAAGTAATTTGCTGCCATTAAACAGACAAGATTGTAGAACTGTATCTAGAATACAGAAGAAACTGAACTTAGTGCAGGCTAATGTTTTACTTGTGTTTTATTTTTAAATTTGTTTAATTTTATGAGGGTTTATTATTTTTACTATTTATTTGGGTAAAAATGAACCTGGTCTAAGCGTTAAAGCACTGGATGGGGAGGCAAGAAAACTGGCTTCTCACCCCGGTTTTGCCAGCTACTCATTATGTAACAATATATAGGACAAGTCCCTTCCCTGGTTTGTGCCTCTGGTACCCCATATGGGCACTAACGATAATTAGGTTTACCTGCCTTCCATGGTTGATGGGAATCTTAATTTGATATTGCCTGACTCCTTGTTTTTTCATGGCACAACTCGATTGTAACCAATGGCCTCACACTGGAGAAACTGAATGATAAAGAACATTGTTGTTTTTCTGCAATAGACTAACACAGCGACCCCTTTGGAACTTGACTGAATGATAAAGCAGGCTCATTTTCATCAAAGTTGCCACTCTGAAAAGAAACATGGCATCTGATTTTAAAAGCATGAACAAACTTCAAGAAACTGCTAGTTATGGAATACAAGAGAGTATTTATTAAGCCTTTTGTTGGTGTGTTAGTTAAAGGTGATGTGTGACATTGCTGCCCAGGCAAGCAAAGCACGAGATGATGCTACCAAGATATGAAGCAGGAATGTTGTAGGGTTTTCTGGCTATTTTGAAGAAAGGATTTGTATAACTGTGTGCTGGAATGTGAAATTAATCCTCTGTTTCAAATACCTTAGTTTTCTATCCCTCACAAAGGGTCTCTTTCAATGCTTTCTTCACAGTCTACCACACAGACAGCTTAATCTCAACATGGTCATAACTGAGTCTAATCTTCCAGCTCCTCCCAACTTTTTCCTTTCTTAGTCATCATGGATAAGCACCACCATCCTGCCTGTTGCTAGGCCCACAATCTGGGCATTATCTTTGACTCAGTTCTTTCTCCAGATCTTCTCATCCTGACCATGTCTAAATCTTGCTGCTGCTTCCTTCACCACATCACCAAATCCATCCGCACAGTTAAATCGCTCATCCAGATTCCCCTCATCTTGCATCTTGATTACCACAACCCCTGTCTTGCAACATCTGCAAAGATAATTTCCTCAGTCATTGCTTCAGTGACATCACCCCTTTCTTTGCATTCCTCCACGGGCTCCTCTGCAATCACTGCATCAAACATGAATTACTCATCGAATCTTTGCTTGTCAGGCCGTTCATTGCATGACCCCAAATTATAATCTCTGGTATGCCATTTGGATATTGGCCCCCTTTCTCCCATTGTGGTAGACAACTTAAACAATTAACCAACAAGAATTCAAGCAGCACTACCTTTATTAATCGCTTTTTGCAAAAAGAGGGTGTCCATAGTAAATAGGCACACCTTTGAATTGAATTTTACCATTATTTAAACCCTATACCCGGCCGCAAGATCCCTCCTCTTTGTTCCAGTTGGGTCAGAACAAGAGAGTTTACAGTCTTCCGAATTCGCCTACTACATATATCCCCTCAACATGTTTCCCCCCTACTACATACATCCTATGACCATTATAATGAGCAATGACCCCTTCAGGGGTGGTAAAAGTAATATTTATGAGTTCATTAAGCATGCGTAAAGAAAGCAAGAGTTTAAAAGTTAGAGGTAAACAGGTTATGTTGATTTCACATTCCTGATGAACTTCTATGCCAGACATCCTTTTGTCTTAAGACATTAAAAGTGCCACAAGACTCTGTTGTCTTTCTACAATAGACTAACACGGCTACCCCTTTGGAATGCTTGTTAAGTGTCTTATGTTCTGTGGAGGCTACAATTAAGCTTGTTACTTACACCATTGACCACAAAAAGTTCATGAACCAGTCCCAGGAGGAAAAAAAATGAAATATTCTTTAGTGATCAAAGCCTTCCCCTATTACCACACACATGCTAGAAAAGCTCAGAGAATACAGCTACTGCTTCTGAGAGCCAACTTCTCAAGACCTTAAGACATCTCTTTTACTTGCATCCAAACTGCCTCAGGAATGATTGTTCTCAGAATCTCTGTTCGGCGAGTTTCATGGCGTAGAAGGTTTCTTTCTTCACATTTCACTAGCTGGAGTTCGCAGTGAGCTTGAAGACCTGAGTCACAACAGGATTAACATTGAAATCAATGCTTCAGAGCCCCAGTTTGGCTCCAACTGCTTTGGATTGCTCAGCCAGTGCAAAGCAAGCACATCTGGCTCCCTGCACTGGAGAACTTTGGGGTGCCATAGAGCACTTGTAGTAGGTGCTATTCCACCCCTCTTTTTCCCCTGGTGTAATGGGTGTGTCTGAGGAAAATGCAGTGTAGCTAGGGCAGCGGCTCTCAGCCACAGTGTTGGGACACATTACTGTGTCACCACACAGTGGTAAGTGTGTCATGGAGAGCCAGAGAGTTGGCTGGATTCGGCTGGGGTGTCAGGTGGGGTGGGCTGGTGTGTCCTGTGTAAGGTCGCACCCCAGAAAAGGCTGAGAACCACTAAACTAGAGTATGCTTATGCTGCAGCAATAGCTAGTTGCTAAAGCATTCCTGAAGATCTATGAGCAGCTGACAACAAATGAAATCTGAAGAGCATATGGCTTCTTCCCCACATCAGTCTCATGCTGGACTCAGCCTTCTGAGACGTGAGGATCTAGTGCATTATCTGTAGCAATAGTATATTATCATTACAGTTAGCCCATATCCTGAAATTCACTATGAGAAACCAGTTTAACATCTTTAAGTGTAATTTTTACCATAATAATGAATTGCTATTAGTGTGGGCTGAATAGGCTAGTATAAATATATATGTTAGTAAAAATATATTTATAGATGTGCCTCGATTTTATTGTGTAATCTCTGTCAGATAAAGTAGTTACATGATTCTGAGTGGTGCATCATTTATCTGTTCCCTTGTCTAATTGCACTTTCTTTATCTTTTTAGTTTAATTTTGTGTCACAAGTCATTGAAGACAATAATAACAAATTCTTAGCAGTACTGGGGTAGATGTGGAAATGAAACCAACAGAGGTGGACGATTCTTCCGTGTGTCCAATTCGGAGGATATCTGGAATCTGGCCCTTCGTTTTTAAATGTTTTGGCTTTTTAACATCAAAGTCATTTTTTACTAATTTGCTTAGTTTACTCCTTTTTTGCTGCCAATATTGGGATAATTAATGTTTTATTTAATAACATGATTTACAGAGAAATAAGCCCCAAGTGTATTAAGGATGATTTCATAACATGAAAGTGGTGGAGAAAGTGAAGCTGCAAGATAATTAAGCACATTACCCGTAAGGAATGAAAATTGCTTATTGCAAACTCCTGACTAATTCTGAAAAAAGTTCAGGGATAAATGGGAGCCAAGTGATTCACCCACAGCATTTTAAATGGGTGTGTAAAATACACACAGCTGAATGAAATGTGAAAATGTTTACACAAAAATGTACAGAGTTATTATTGTCAGTTTGTTTTGCATAGTTTCACACCATGCCAAATGATGACATTTTCATAAAAATCTGACTATCTGATGCAGTGAAGCACCTAACAAATTGAAATTCCACCATCGTGCAGGTGCTGAAGCTCTAAAAAGACATTTCTGCACAAAAATTCTCATTTCTGAATTTTGGTGGTATAGATGTTGATGCACCTTGAAATGTCACTGCAAAGGGCCAGGTGCTTAGAAACAAAGATATAACTCCTTGGGTCAAATCCTGCCTCTATTGAAGTCAGTGGGAGATTTACCACTGACATCACTGGAGTCTGTATTTTATTCCCTATGTCTTGCTGTATTCTTTCAGATGTACAGATTTTAACTGTTCATTCAGCAGCTCCCAGACCCAGGGTCTGATTATCCTACAAGAGTCAGTATTAATGGTAGATGAGAGCCCTGCTCACACTGTGGATAAAATCCTGGCCTCATTGAAATCAATAGAAAAACTCCCGTTGACTTAAATGGGGGCAGCATTTCACTCATTGTATCTGGTATCCAAGTGTCCCATTGTAACTGCTGGGAGATTCAGTACCTGAATTCAAGAATATCATGGAGATACTTGGGGTACCTACCTTCAGGAAGGTACCAAGAAAGTCTTTGCTAAAACACTCGCTACTCAGAATTCTTGGGCTTCCAGCTGCTAGCTGTGAGTATAGCCATTTGAGCTGGGGTTTGCATCACGGGGTTTTGGCAGCACATGCAGAGATTTAAGAGTCAATCTACACAGATTTAAGAGTGCCTGTATCTCCCATTTTTGCTCATTGGCTGACAGGTGAATGACTTTGGGAAAAGTGCATCAAAAACTATTATCGAATAGAGTCAACTAGAGTTGGGTGGAGTGTTGCTGTCCAGCCTTGCATTTATTTGTGCTGTCCACAATCCTCCACTGGGTGACTTTGAGGTCTTCATACTCTGAGAAAATCCTTAAGTCAGCATAGTCTAGGTTTTACTAGACTGGGTCGATACCACATCAGGCCATACTGCTAGTATTGAGTTGGAGTCCATGACCTCACTTTGTTACTCATATCATAATTCACCATATTTGATACTACTGTCATAACTCGCTGGATCCTGAAAACACCTACAGCTGGGAGGCAACCTCTGAATCCTTTTCCTTTGATTGAAGCCATAATGCCTTCTTTCCAAATAAAGAAAATTAATTGCCCAAAGTGAACCAAACACTGATTAATCACATGATGAAATCTATGGCCAGTGTTATTCAGGATATCAAACCTGATTGTCATAATGGTCCCTTCTGATTTTGAAATCTCTATAAGTTCATTTTGATAACAAGAAGGTTCACCATATGTAGAGTGTTCCCCTCATAAAGTCCAGTCCCCATCTTTGGAGGCTGTAGAGAAGAGGACAGTTCTCAGAAGTTCTCAGCAATGGCTTGAGGAGAAAAAAAGCTATCTTCTCTATTACTACTTGTATGGGAATGTATTGCAGAGGAGATTTTTAAAATCTCTATAAGGTCACCCACTTCGGTAGCCTGGGGAGCTATATTAGATAGCTAGCCATGCTATTCCTTCATTTACTCTTAACTCTTGACACTTCCTTTAAGATTTGTTGCCACTACGTAGCAATGTTCATGAGACACTTCATGGGAGTTGAAGTCAATGCCTGCCTGGATAGTCACCCACCAGACATGATGTCATTCAACTTGAGTCAGCAAGCTAGATATTGGTTGGAATTATGAAACAGCATAGCTGGGAAGGGTTTCCCTTATGATAAATTATTTTACAGTTCAGTTGGATAAGGGTTGGCAAGCACTGACATTCAAGTCTGCTAGACCCTGCTATACCACCAGAGAGCTTCAAGAACAGACTTGTGTATCCCTGGAGACTGCAAGATCCAAACAAGAGGAGACAAGAGCCCCAGAAGAAGTCTTCTCTTCCTGTTGGAGGCCTGCAAGACCTATGCAGCCTACCACTGTGAGGCCTCCTATACTTTTCTGGCCAAATGAAAAAAACAAAACTGCTGTTCTGTCTGGGCCATAGTTGACATATTAATATGGAGTTTGAGTTCTGTTCTGCATATGAATCAGGTGTCAAATTCCTATCAGTTTTAATGTGGAGGAAGGAGCGTTGAGGATGAGGATGAATTCTGGTGTACATATCTTCAGAGCATGGTACCATACACAATTCTACTGTGTGCATAATGCTTCATACATTGCTTTAGGCCATTAAAAGGTGAAACATACATTCTGTGCACCATTTCATTTCAACTAAATGCTCTTCAGCTATGAATATATGTTCATGCCAACAACAGTTTACATTTAATTTCCAGAGGGGTAGCCGTGTTAGTCTGTTGTACAGCAAAAAACAACGAGAGTCCTATGGCACCTTATAGACTAACAGATGTTCTTTGGCATAAGCTTTCGTGGACTATAACCCACTTCATCAGATGCACACTTTAAGTGGGTTATAGTCCACGAAAGCTTATGCTGAAGAAAATCTGTTAGTCTATAAGGTGCCACAGGACTCTCGTTGTTTTTTGCTTTACATTTAATTGTATTTTTACAGAAGAAAAATTAAGAAGATTTCTTCCAACTGACCCAAATCCTCTTGAGTTACCCACTCCTAGTCGGTTACCAGAAATGAGTTTCGCCAGTTTCCCAAGAGTTTGGAGGAATACAAACGAGCAGTCCATAATGTTCCATATCACGGAGTTCTGAACTACAGCCAATCAGCTGTCTATCAGCACGCAATCCAAACACCAGCCAAGGCTGCAGTGACTGCAATAAACCCTTCAGGGCTGCAAAACAGGTCAGAGATCTCAAAGAATACAGATCTGCTACAGTAATGATTAACAGAGTGGTGACACAAGTGCCTGTGTGGGGGTTTTGTGTGTGGCAATAATGAGAAAGTTTTCCCATCCTATCTCAAGCACAGAAAGCTTTTGCAGGGTAAAGCCTGACTAATTATGGAACATTTCATGTAACAGAGATTAAGGACCAATTTTTCTGTATCTCTTCTGTAGTAAGTAGATATTTCCCATCTACAATGTAAAATGTCATATTTAAAACAAACTACAGAAACAGGGATGAGCCATGTATATAGGTCCCCAAACTGTCAACAGCTATTAATGGATAAATACCTAGGGCCAAATGATGGTCTCAGTTATAATACTATAAATCAAGACTAGCACTTTCTGACTCCACTGGATATTCTTTAGATTTATTCCAGTGTAACTGAGCCTAGAATTTAGTCCAGAAAATGTTAACTGATCTAGGATGATATATTCCATTTGTGCCATGCACCAACATCCCAAAGATTATACAATCATTAAAGCTGACTGGTACTCTGTCTCAATTAATAATTGCCTTGGTGAGGTTTTATTTCTCAATGTTCTTGAGTGAATTTTAAAGAAAACATACATATAATCCCTGTTCATTTTTATTTATTGTATTTTTCAACTTTAACGAATAGCAATTGCCTAGCTTTTGTGCTATTTATAAATCATGCAATGTTTTGTTTTTACAGACAATTGCACTTCAACTGTGCTATTACCTAAATATTCTGGCTTCCTATTAGTATATAAATGTGCAAATTATCAGTAGATTTAGTTATCATATTTTAAATAGATAACTAGCAAGACCGACATTTTCAGGGAAATTTGAAGCATTAACAACATCTGTTGTCACTCTCTCTATGCTAAATCCCCAGACTAAACTTTAAACGGTAAAGAAAAGGTCAAGAGGGGAGAGACTAGAATTCTGTTCCTAGCTCTCTGATTTTCCATTTGCTCTAGAAGTCAGCATATATAGAAATAGAGAGACACCACTGTGGGTTCAGGACTATTTCTTGGTTTAATAGCCAGAATTATTGCCACTTCTTATATTTAGAATTACTCAACTATAGTGTTAATATTATTTGCAAGATAAAACCACACACATAGGGCCAGACTTGAGCATTGGGCTTAATCCTGCATTCCTTTTGCATCTAAAATAATCACTGAAATGAATGGGAAATTGGAGTTTTCAAGGAATGCAGAATCAGGCCCATTGAGAGCCATGACTTTCCTTTCTCTGTCAGGATTTTGATTTGCAGTATGATCTTTGCATGAGCTTCCTCCATCTCAAGCCAGCGTCAGTAGGAAAACAGACTTAGTGAAGCTACTGAATAAGAAGTGGATAGCATTTGCTTGCCTTCCCACCCACCATGTTGCTTCACTTCTTCCTCAAAAATGAAGACTGGAGATTTGAGCTTGATCTTAAAAGCCCTTGCTCACTTGAGAAGTTCCATTGATGTAATAGAATTACTCACATTAGCAGGGCCTATTAATATAAGTGAAAATTAGCAGACGTGGACCAACAGCCACCACCATGATTCAGTCTCCTAACCCATTTTAACATAGGGAAATATAAATAGGTCTCAACTTTGGTATCAAGATATTTTCCTATACAATCTAAGTGTTCATTGAGATTCCCAGGCCAAAAAAGGACAAAAGCCAAGATTAATATTTTGCTTAAGAGACAATAGAGTTTAATAAGTTCCAAAGGCGTAGAGCTGTGTTAGTCTAGGTCAGCAAAACAAATTGGGATTTTACTCCCACAGAAGCTCATACGATAAATAAATTTGTTAGTCTTTAAAAGCGCCACAGGACTCCTTGAATATATTTTGATGTTTGTCAAATCTGGCAACTGTTTTTAATAATCACTTACACCAGTGTAAATCAGGATTAGCTCCACTGAAGTTGGTGGAGTGACACTGGTGTAAACTTGAAAGGGAAATCAAAGCACAAAAAGTCAATATAATGCACGTATTGCATTCATTTGCTCATTATCTTCAACAGAAACATCTTCATGTAAACAAATTTCAAAGTATAATGCTGAAATTAGTTTTTAAAAAAATCTATTACTGGATTTGTCTCTGGGAAGTTAAATATCAAATTAGATATTGGGGAGTACTTAGATTAATTAGTTAATATTTGCATAGCACCGTGAAGATATAGACTGCAGTATAAATGCTAACAGCTTTCATATTTGTCACGGCAACCAACCAGAGTACACATATTTGGGTATGAGCACTGATTGATTAACATTGGTCTAGACTTCCATCATTCTACACAGTCATGTTGACCTCTGAGAAGAAGCTATAAGAACTACTGAATCATCTTTTTTTGGTTGCTTGTGAACTTTTACCTATGCAATGAGAATATTTACTTATGGTACATCATGAGGAGTTAGACTTAACTAAAGTTGTTTATAAATGCTTTGGAATTTTTGGATGACAGCAAGAGTGCAAATTGTTGACATTTTCTGATTTTGATGCAATTTGATCTGCAGTCGTATTCTTCAGGGCTTCTACTACCCATGTGTTTATGCTCCCTGTCTCTAGTCTATAAGGCTGCGTCTACACTGGTAAATTAAGTCGACTTAAGCTTGCTTAAGTCGACTTAATTTACCCTGCGTCTACACTACAGTTTCCTTAAGTCGACTTAAGCAAGCTGCTTAAGTCGACTTAAGGAAAATAAAATCGACTTAATTAAAATTAAGTCGACTTTATAACACCACCTCCTATTAGACCTAATGCTTAAGTCGACTCCCTAGAGTTGACTTAAGCCAGTGTGATGTGGGGTAGTCCTAAGTCAACTTAGGGCTACCCCAGGGCTATACCAATGCTCTCCCTGCCAAGGGGGGGGCACAGGGGGAGCCTGGCATGTCCCCCCACAGGGCAGGGCAGAGCCCTGCCCACCCTGCCCCTATGCCCTGCCAGGGTCCCTGTCCCCCTTTGCCCCATTGTAGCTAGGTACAATGGGGCAAAGGCTGAGCCCCCTGGCATTGGGCAAGGGGTGCACCCCTGCCACCGTGGACCTCCCCAGGTCTCCCTAAGCCCCTAGAAGTCGACCTAGGCATCCAGTGTGGACGCTGTAGGTCGACTTTCTAAGTTCCCCTTTAAGTCAACTTTAATTTTAAGTGTAGACACACTAAGTCAACTTAACTAAGTCGACTTTGTCAACTTAGTTAAGTCGACTTACTAAAGTTGACTTAAAATTACAAGTGTAGACATAGCCTAACTTGTGTGTGTTACTTAGGCACTTCTTTTGCCACTTGGAAATAAATTTGACTTAATACTCAAGTCACGACTGTTGTGTATTCAATATACAAACAAGCAACCATCTATTTTTCAGTCTAGATGACTTTTATTTTATGGTAAGGAAGGCAACAAAGAACAAATACAAAGTTATGGGAGAGAGATGAACAGTGAGTGATTTTGTAACATACTGCATTTGGATTGAAACAAAATGGCAGGCACTTTATAGGTGGTGCTGCAGCACACAGGGAGGCTAATGTTAGACATGCAGTATACAGAATGACAGTATTTTTTTCCTGTTACAGAGCTGCGTATATCTCAGTGACATACATTAGAGGAGGAAGTTCTTTTCACAGGCAGTGGCACTGGGAAATTTGGGCAGTTGTTTAATATTCATTGTACATATTGGCAAAATGTCAACACAGCCTCTCAAAACTTCATTGCACATTTTTAGAGCTTAGAGAGTGTCGTGTGGGAGCATAGCTGTTTGACTCTGGTGATCAGTTCAAGGCTGCTTAGTAAAGGTGTGTTTTGTCCCTCCTGAGGACATGTCTAGTCTCCCATCCCCCCAACCTACTTCCTCTTGATGATTTAACAGATGCTTTCCTGCTTTGATGGAGCCTATTCTGGCTAGTTGGTTGGGACTTTATTTTCCTAAACTTCACACAGGAACTTTTTATAAATTGCAGTCACGTATCGCATATCCAAATTGTGTAATACAAAGAAGATTTTACATGACTGAAGTACTCCGTGTGGAATTTCTGCTGTATCTCTCTGTTTCAGCTTCCTTGAGGACCTCATTTGCTTTCATTACTTTCTTCTATTATGGATTTGAATATACGTTTTCAAATTCTCATCTTCCATGTTTTGATTGATATTGATATTGATTTGATTGATATTTAGCCCATTCTAATTGTCAGCAGCCTCCAGCTTTGTAGCTTTGGAATGCAGTGAACAGGAGTGTGCTGCTTAATCTACACCTTCCACCTTGATTAAACTGTTGTAAAGTTTTCCCATTTTTCCTTTCTTTTGTGGTTCTTTATTACCATCTAGGCTGCTGTAAATGTAAATAAGGAAGCTGGCAAGATAGACCAGCTCCTTATTCCACCAACTAATATGTTACGTTTTTGCTAAACACAAAGGCTATGTCTACACTTGCTAAAATTAGTTTGAATTAATTAGTTCGAACTAACTAATTCTAACTAGTTTTAGTTCATTCGAATTAGCGATCCCCATTCGTTTCAATGGCCAGTTAGTTCGAACTAAGAAATTAGTTTGAATTAACATGGCCACATTGGCTAATTTGAACTAGTTAGTTCAAATTAACCCTTTAGTTCGAATACCCTATTCGAACTTATTAGATCAAATTAAGGAAGCCCTTAATTCAAACTAACTAAAGCCTAGTGTAGACATGGCTTTAGTTAGTTCGAATTAAGCCTCCTTAATTCGAACTAACTTGCCAGTGTAGACATAGCCAAACAGTTTGCAATTAGATTTGCTGGAACAGATTCTCAGTATAGCTCTGCTCCTTTTCGAGCTGATCAAATGGTGCAAAAGTAGTGGATTTTTCCTGCACAAATCTGAGCAAATTCCATGAGGCAGAGCACCAAGGGCAGGATTTGACTCTAAGAGACAAAGATATTGCCAGTGCCCAAATAGTTTAAGAAAAAGCCCAAATTTTTTATCCTCTAATCTGTTGAGCTATATCTATGACTCCCTGTCATTCTTTTGCATCTATTTTTTCTCATCCAAATATTGTTTGAAAGTTAGCTATTGCACAGCCCCCAGATGCTACACTGATGGCATGTAAGAGATGTCATAAACAGATTAGAAGGTCAAATAATCAATAATGGATTCCAGTACATCTTCAGAGGCATGTAGTGATGTGTGTTAGCTAACAGTTCTGATTTGTTGGAACAGTTCCGCTTTACTGCCTTATTTTCCTCTTTCCTCTTTTCCTTGATATCTAATATCCTTTGTAACTGTAGCAAACAATCATTAATCCATTGTTTTCTCATTATTGTTTTATTTTCACAAGAGCTGACAGATATCCCAACCATCAAATTAATGTGTTTCCATTCAAACTTGGCCACTTTTGCTAGTTTCAGACTTGATTTTGTAATAAAAATTATAATTGTATTATCAAAGCGGCCCCTTGCCAGGGCACCCAGGATGCCATCCAAGGATCACAGCAAAACAATGCAGTCATATATAATAAAAACGCACAAAACAATAAAAACAAAGCATAATTACACCTGCCTCCCACACACGTACACACACTCTCACAAAGAAAATTTGTCTGACAACAAAGAGTGCAGAGAGAAGGAACTCAATTAAAAGACCAAGAAGTTTATGTTTTAAAAGATCTTGGAAAGAAAAGAAGGTTATTTGAAGTGGGGAGGGAGGGATGAGATAGACAACAAAGGGAAATAAATTCCTCCAGCCAATGACAGCTTGGACACAAGTGGGATTTCTAAAGTGGGATGGTGTCACAGAAATAGCTAACAGCATGAGGGTCAAGAGGCCTCAGCTATAGCCAGGATTGGTATAGAGTGTTTAAAATGTATTTAAGCATGATTTTTAAACTCATTTGTTATATTAGTGTAGACAAGACCTTGCTGAGAAGAGCAGAAACCAGATTTTTCTTGTTTTAAACAGCATAAATCTTTTTGTGAGACTTATGAACAACAAATCAACTGTGTCCATCTGTTAAAACTATTCATGTTACCCTGCAAATTCAGTCAGTGTCTAAGGGGCAAATCCAGCCCTGGAATAGGCAGGCACAGCCCCATTGACTATCCACTGAATTTGGTTATAGGAATATAGCATTCGGCTCTACTGGGGCTCTGTATAAGTTTATTTGGGGGTGTTGAGTTCAAGCCCATAACATTGGGGCAAAACCATCAATCCAATCTGGAGTCTATTTGTAGCTGATAAATAGTTGATTTAATGTCACACACCAGTGTAACTCCTTTTGAATAATTTGATGCGTAATATATTTTATCTCTGATTGATAGGGGAAAATCACAAAATTAAGGTTTTGTGTAGTCCCCGTACAGGAATGGAATCCAGTTACCCATGTCAGTCATTTTAAAAAGTAATTCCACACAACCTTGCACCTTGTGTAGTTATAGACATCTCTGCAAACTGGGTGACTAGCTTTTTACAGTCAATCAATGTGGTAGCCTTTTACACTCATTTTGCCCTCCTACAAATGAATAAATGAAGTGCAAGGCACTGGAGAGCCAGAGCCCATATTCCTAAAATTAGCTTTTAGCTAGCTAGACCAAGCACTTTCCACCTTTTCTTTCTTCTACAAAAAAACAAAACAAAACAAAACAAAAAAACCCAATTGCTTTACACAAGGATGGAATTATACCTGAGGTCTCCTCACTTGATGGCAATTCAAAATCCTGCCACACTGTAGTCACTATCATGTTGGCCAACTAGTTTATGACAGCAGACCCCCAACACTGCTAACACACACCTTTAGGACCCACACACCAGAAATGCAATGTAGACACAATTCAACCATGTTTAAAATGTACTCCCAGGGGTCCCTGCTACAATTCAAAGCTATTAACGTGGTTTGGAAACCCAGTTTATTCTTGACTACATGGCAATACCAAATTGTGTTGAGATGGGAGATGTACCTAAATGAAAATAAATCCTATTGATTCTGGTAGCCAAATTGCATTACAGTCATTATGGCATTATCCAAATTATGTTGTTGTTATGGTTAAGGAGATTCTTTTCTTGTTAGCGTCTGCTCTCAGGCACCTAGATTTGATTTGATTTTTTAAAATATATGGGTCTGGAATTTTTTACTTTTGGTGAGTGCGTGTGGGAAGTTGGGTTAAATTCTCTTTGCCATTTTGAGATTTTTGCATTTATATATTTTAAATGCTGCTGACTGCACACGTATCTTGTTTGTACAGTTCTCAGATACATGTGGAAAAGAAAAAGGGTTTTCTCCGATGAAGAAATTGATCAGATATCTTTTTTTGCACTCCAGGAACTCAACAGTTTAAAAAAAAAGGAGAAAAGCTTTAATGTTGCCATAGACTCAGGAAATCATGGTAATGCAGTTGTAATCATGGTAATGAAGTTGTCTATGTAACTTATCAGTGCTCAGATACCAAGCAAATAAGACCAAACAGATAAGGGCTTTAGAAATGCCACATCAGGCAGGCTATGCATCAAAAGGCTTGCAGGATGGATACAGAAAAAGCTTTTCTGAGGGAGTGTTCCTTAAATAAGGACAATATAAATCCACGTTAAAATATACAATAGAACTTCAGAGTTACCAACACCAGAGTTGTACACTGAACAGCTAACCGCAGTCCTCATTTGGAACTGCAAGTACACAATCAGGCAGCAGCAGAGATTTAAAAAAAACCCAAAACCCTGAAATCAAATTCAGTACAGTACTGTTAAATGTAAACTGCTAAAATTATCTAGGGAAAGCACCATTTTTCTTCTGTACAGTAAAGTTTCAAAGCTGTACCAAGTCAATGTTCCATTGTAAACTTCTGGAAGACCTACCATAACACTTTGCTCAGCGTTATGAACGTTTCAGAGTTGCAAACAACCTCCGTTCCTGAGGTATTTGACACTCCAACGTTCTACTGTATGGAACACATTTCATAATGCTGGTGCAGAATAGAAGTGACAAATGTTCTCTTTTACCAGTATGGATTTTTAAAATGAAATTGTGTGCAAGAAAAAGACCGAGAGCAAATATTCATTCAGGAACCTCTCCTTCTCTTGGGTTTCCTTAGTGTCTCACATTCTGTGGATGCTCCTGGAAATAAATACTAAATAATAATAATGTATCCAAGAGCCTCCAGAAAACAGCTATGCAACAAAGAGCTTTAAAAGCTTGACTCCCTATATGCTGGTTTCCACTCCTAGTCCACATCTAATTTATGCCCCTCATTGTTACCTTCAAGATTCTGCAAAATTCTGAACCTATTTATATCCTTTTCCTTTTCCCACCTCTTCCTGTCTGCCCTGGGCTCTACCCACTCATCCACATTCAGCTTCTGCCTCCAACCCTGGGCCGAGCTTCCCTTTTTATTTCTACTAATGTAGTAATATTTGACATTTATGAATTCACATTATGATTTAGATAATGTGCCCCATAGCAGCTTCTTGGGGAGCCTAAAGGAGGGTAGGTACAGGCCTGGATTGGTTTCTGCCTGCGACGCTGCTTGTGCATCTGTGGCCTTCCTGTGATTTACTCTCATCTGCAGGAAGATCTCCCGTCCCTTGAGGTTCACTTATTGAAGCTGTCGTGAGTAGGTTTCTGCTCCTGGTTGCTTACAATCTGTGATACATTTGGATACAACTCAGGGCAAAGCAGGGAGAGCACATCAGGCTGAAGGGAAGGAGGGACTTGTACTTGGCATAAAGTTATATGGATGTGTGTTTTTGCAAGGTATTGGACATCATGTTAGCTTCTTTTTAGTTTTGGTGTGGTAGTATGGGTCAGGCTAGAAGAGGTTTTTGAGAAGTGGTTTGAAGAACCGGAGATTTTTGAGGCATACAGGACCAAGAGAGACATTTTAGGCCCTGGGGTCCGCATATGACAAAGCAGAGATGGTTTTGAGGGAGAAGGTTACAGAGGCCTGTAATGGAGAAAAAGTTGAGTTCAAACTTTGACTGAGGAAGTTGTGGGAAACAAGATCAGGTGCGTGCAAGGGCACAACTGTGCAGAGCCTTGGATATGAGGAGGTGACATCTGAATTCGATACAGAAGGAAATGTGGAGCCAGTGAAGTGAACGTAGTCTGTGCCGTAGTCAGAGTGGTAGGGAAGGAGAGTGAATTCCATGGTGGCAATTTGCATAGACTGGAAGGGGACAAGGTGAGAGGCAGCAGCAGTAAAATAGATGGGAGATAATTAAAGCAAGGACAAACATTTAGGCATTAAAAATGGTGCAGAGGAGATAGATATGGAGGATGTAGAGGAAGAAGTAACAATAGCTAGCAACAGCCACAATCTGAAATTAGAACTAACATTGAGTATGTTCTAAAATTACTATAATTCAGCATTCCTACCTTAAGCGTAACATTGTCACATGAAGGCTTTGTACGACTGCCCGACACAATAGTCGTCCGAACACCTTCCATGTAAAATAGATTGGCAATAGCAAAGCCCCCAGTGTCTCCTTAAATCTTGTTCACATTCTGTCCACTTTCCAGTTTATTACTGACCAAAACTCATCAACATCTGAGACCTGTGTAGAATTAGCTAATGATATCTGGTTTGAAGTACTGGCATAGAGGAGCAGAGTACTCTGTGTGCAGAGACACTTGGGGATTTGGGTGTTACAGAGAATCCATCAAGTTGTGCTGGACACACACTAGTGCAATATTTGTTGTGAAGGGCTGAAGTATTCTGACATTGTGAGAGCCTCATGGCTTCCCTACCAGGGCAGAGTTAAAGCTGTCTAGGTGTGTTGTGTGGAACGCGTCTCCTTAACTGTGCATTCCTGGGGTCCTTAAATTGTTGTAATGCTCAAGTTCTTTTAGGGGACATGTTTATTGAGCATTTTTCTAGGATTTCAATGTTTAAGTTTAGTGTTCTGAAGTCTGACATTCTGAAAGAGTACAGAGGAGAAAGCCCTGCAACCTTAATTACCAATGAATTTATTACCTAAATGGATTTGTTATTTGATGTTATTGTAAGCGACCAAATTGATGATGTCTCAGTCCAATTCTCTAGGTAATTTTAAAAGCTACCATCACAACGAGTATGCTTGTTGGCAATCTCAGTAGAGAGTTCAAAGACGGATTGGGCTTGAAAACTGGTCAAGTATCTCATCCCTCAAAGTGGTCCCTTCAGACCAAGTGACAGAGGGACACTGAAAAGGCAAACAGAAAGGTCAGTCTGTTCCACAGATGGATAGAAGGCGTTGGTCTCCAGCGCCATCAAACTCACTTTTGAGTATTTTAAAACCTTTTACACCATCAAAACAGGACAACTTTTTCAAAATAATTTGTGGCCTGTCTTATTGGTTTTTGAAAGATTTTTATGTATGTGTATTTGCACTACTGTCTTTAAGATTATATGGTGCAACTATAATGTGAAGCAAGACAAAAGAACATTGCATACAGGGATGTCTTTTTCTACTGATAACAAAAACCATCGATTGTAAGGGTGATTATTGTATCTGCACAACTATAAAAAAATAATAATCAAACCGGTAAAATTAGAGCTTCTGTTCCTTTTATTTAAATATTTACTCTCCTCTTTCGATTTGCTGCATAAAGTATTTCCAGGTGACCCTGTACAGGTCAATAAATAATATATCATCCTAAAATGAAAAAAACATAACTACGTCAGAGGCGCCTTTCAGTCTGAGTCTGGCTATAGTTTATCTCTTACCTTCAACTGGCAGTTTGAAAACATTACAATGATCAGATAAACAGAAATGAATAAGCACTTCGGCAGTTCAATATCTCATTCTGCAAGTGCCAATAAAAAGCTCATAATTTTTAAAATGGCATATTTATATGTTGTACTTATAGATGAAGGGGAGTTTACATTAGCAAACAATTTAGCAGCATGTACTTCAGGTGACCTCATGGAGGTGGCATACTACCTACTTTCAGTTTACATGCCTCCAGGTTCGAGAGATTCCTATGACTGCTCTTACTACAGGACTTACAATAGTTTGGGATTCCTTGCTACAGAGTCAAATCCAGACAATTCCAGTCAAGTCAATGGAGTTCATAATACATTTTTTCCGCAGACCTCAAAACGCTTTAGAAAGGTAAGTATCATGACTCCTGTTTTGCAGATGGAGAAACTGAAACATACATCGTCCAATGGCAGAGCGAGGATTAGATGCCAGGGCTCCTCACTCCCCTGTATAATATCTCAGTTTGGCCCCTCAGTCTGTTTACTTGGCTTCTCTCCAAATTGCAATTTTATAAGATTTCAGGAAAGATATATATTACACTGACCGAGGCTGTAATCAGCTAAGTTCTCTCAGTAATCAGTGAACTTCCTCATTGGTGTAAGCAGGGCACAACTCGGCTTCAAAGTAGTTGACTGCTTTTGACAGAGTCAGTTTAATTTATTTCCATTTAAAGATGTGCCAAGTAAAAGATGTAGGACCTGATCCTGTGAAGTGCTGGATACTGAGCTTTCCTTCACATGTAGAATTTGAGGAGGCGCATCATCTTCCAAGAAGTGTTCAGCATTTCACAGTATTTGGTTCTAAATATATGGGATCAGATTCTCTCCTGGTGTAACTTCATTGACTTCAGTAGAGCTACACCAACAGAGAATTGGGACTATAGTGTCTGCGTTATGCTAATGGCTTCAAGCACTGAACTAAAATTAATGCTTATTGAGGGACAATTATTTGCACGGCAAATGCTCATATATTTTAGTTTTGCAAGGCATTTTTCATCTTTAAAACAAGAGACGGGAGGGAATTTGATAGCTGGCAGGTCTGGTAATGGGATGTAAGATTTTTTATGTCTGCCTCAGCACTTCAGGCCTGCTCTAGTCCAATAGTAATAGTAGGGTGATCCAAAGTCTAATGCAGTCAGAGAAACTCCCATTGATTTAAATGGGCTTTGGATCAGGCCCTAAACTTGCAACCATCTAATGGCTATTCAGTGATCTAAGTGAAGTGAGCTGATTTCATGTCTAGTCCACGTCACCCAAACCAGAGTCACAACTTAGGAACCAGGACTTAGAATCTGCAGTCTTCCTGCCCGTTATTCACCCCTGGAGGTGTGCTGGTGAGATCACTTGGAGAAATTTGCACAGAAACTGCCTTCTTTGTCGCAAACAAGCCTTGAGTCTGAATACCTGTCTTTTACTATAGAACATGCCTGTCATGGACAGTGGCAGTGCGCATGTCCCTCATAGCACGTCTCAACCTTGACCTGTAGCAGCAAACAGACTGGTCAGTCTCCTAGCCCATTAGTTCTTAGCGTCTCATTTAAGACTCCCAGGACAGGTACTGATTTGGGTCAGCTGTGTTGCTGGTTTGTGTGCTGAATCTGGTCACTGTAGCTCATAAGATCCTTGGGCATGCCCTCTTCATTTGTGCCTTGTACCATGCTGAATACCTTACAAATAAATAATAAAAATAATGCAACCTCTTGTTTAGCAGCAACCAGACTGAGCAACGTACACCATTCCACATGGCTCCCGTGCCAGCTGTGTCAAATCAAGATTGCCTGAAATTAACATTTAAAATGTCAAAGTGCATTTTTGATTGTGAAAGCAGAAAGGAAATCAGCATTTTGCTTTAGGTTCAAAACATTTTGTGCATTTCTAGTAAGCCGGTGTGCAAAACTTAGAAAGAAGCCTTCCTCTAAAAGCAAAGTTACACCATTGAAGATATGTTTTTTAACCAATTTAATTAATTTGGTGCAACCCCTATCCACACACTTCTAAATTGATTTAAACCTCGTTTATGTTGATCTAGCTTAATTTGGCAAGAAATAAATTTAAGATAAATTAATATGGATCAAGTCGCTTAAGAATATCAATACAGCAATTTTCCTCTGGCAATGAAATCAGTTTTTAAATCAGTGTTTGTCAGGCGTGTAATTTTGCACGTAAATACGGCCTAGGAGTCATTTTTAAAATTGTAATAGAAACTGACTTCATAATCCACTAGATGGCAATATTAGACCATCAAAACATCAGTCTCTGCCCTGGAACGCCAAGATGTAGGTAATGAGGATACTTGTTTAGATGAATCTATGAGCAAAACTCTGATTAAATACAGTATTAAAATGGCTGACAAAAAGTCTGTGATTTGCAAAACCTGAACAATCTATCAGTGCTGTAGTGAAATGAACTGGGGCAAAATTCACTACAGGGCAAAAGGCGCAGGCACGATCAATGATTATGTGAGACCTTAATGGTTTTCATTGATTCATGGGGCCTTGCCTCCTTGCTGGGGAGGGAACTGCTTCGCTCGTTGGAGAGTTCTCATTGCTTTTTGCTCTATTTGTTAGACTACTAGCCAAATAGACTCATAATCTTAACTCTTACATTCATTGCTGAACATAATTGATGATGAAGATAAATTACTTGGCACAGCTTCCTCTTTGGTCATTTGTACATTTGTGCTGGGGGGTAAGAGGATAGAGGGACAAGCAAAAACATAACGAGGCAGCAAAAAGTTCTTGTAATTTAATAACTGAAGTCTAAAAATGAGCTCAGTACAAATTGTTCTCTCAGTTACACAAATCTAATCTGTTGATTTCAATAACAGTTACACCTGTGTAACTAGGGACTAGTCCCCACACAGATTTTGTAGCAGTATTGCTGTTTTGTTACGAGGTCTGATTTATTTTTTAACCAAATTAGTTATAGCATTACATTCTCTAAACGCAGTTATACTGAAATAAAGACTCCCCTTTCCAGAATAACTGAGTCCACACTGTGGGCGGGGTTGGTACTGCTTTAATTATGCTGGTATCATAAAGTGGTGCTACATTTGCCATGTAGAAAAGGGAAAGTGAAGACAAGAGCTTAATTTGGCTCATTTTCATGTAATATATCACGAAGGAACAAAGTAACTTTCTATGCTATTTTATTTTTGTGAAATCTGAACAAAAATGTTTAGCTGAGGAGTAGCAGATTAGTCTTAAAAGGTTTATGGGCCTGATTCTCAGAGGCGGCTTTTTGGGGAAGTGCTGGGGCATGCACAAGAGGAAGCAAAGGTATTCTCAGTAATCAGCAGAGGCACAGAACTCCTCCAGGCTGTTACCCTGGGGGGAGGAGAACATGGGCGCATTTTGGCGCTTCCCTTGGGGATTGCAGCTCCATTGGACTCAGGCCCCACCCCTAGCCCTGCCCCATGCACCACCCTCACCATGCTCCCAGCCATGCCCCTTCACCCTCAGCACCTGCATCCCCACACTCAGCATTTACTGTCCATCACAGTTCTAAGTGTATGCACATCTTTCTTCACCACTACTACCCCCCGCCCGCTTGTTGACTCGGCCCCTCCTTTCCAGGAAATGGATATGGGGAGCTTAATTTACATTGTCTTTGTTACATACTTCTCCACGGCCTACGGGAAGGGAGACAGCTCTGTTTGTCTGTACCCATGTGAACTATGTGAAATACCTGGGAACAGTGTATAACCGCACAATCACAGACATGCTACTACTCAGTTTCTATTGAGACTGTAAATCACAATTATTTCTAGACAAAAATAAATTCTGTAAACCAGATTCATTCCCTGAAACTTTTTAAGCACATGTAGCCTTTTCTATATTATACTACATGTATGTACAAGCTTACATGAACCACTTTACACCAATTCAAAATAATTGTCTGGATTGCTTCCTATCCTATATAAACATTTAGGTGCACATACACAGTGACATAACTATCTACTTGATGAGGGGAGGCGGCATTATATCAAAGGAATAGCAACTCCTCTGAAGGGGAAAAAAAAGGTCCTAGAAAAGTGCAGCATTGGATTTGGTAAAAAACCCATTCATGTTAGTTGTAACCAGGAGTTAAGGTAAGGGGGAATGCACCGGAATGCAGTTCCAGGGCCCACAAATTTGTGGGACCAGAGTTCCGGGGCCCCCAAAAATAGAAAAATCCGGTGGAACGCATGTTCCGCTCTGCCCCGGCTGCTGGCAGGTCCTACGCCCCACCGTTGTTAATCACAATACTTATTGTGTTATGCAGTATTTGCTAGTTTGTGACAATAATTGCTAAAGACATGAACGGCACATAAAATTATAAATATTTTTATGGAGCGATAACCGATGCATGGGGTACTAAGAAGTGGTTGCAAATACCTACTTGGGCTGGGGCCCGCACATGCATGAAGGGGCCCAGACAATACGGGAAGGGGGCCAGAGAGTAGGAGGGTTCCAGGGCCCGTCGAATTATACTTTAACCACTGGTTGTAACAGCCTATGTAGACCTAACTGGTAGTCTGAAACTTCCAAGGCTGGGCTGTCTGTGAGGATACTTAGTGCCTAATTTAGGCCTATGGGCTGCTGTTATTCCGTGTCTGTTGGTGTCACAGATAGCTTGCGCCTGCCTTTTTCAAATGACAGTGATTGAGCAGAGATTCTAAGGAGTTTTCATTGTTGCAGCCACATACTGAATGTTTGCTTTTTTCGAGATCTAAGGCACTGTGAGGCTCACAGCCTTGCCATGGTCTCTGCAGCAAGCTACGGGCACAGAGGCTACGTCTACACTGGGGAATTTAAGTCGACTTTAACTAAGTCGACTTAGTGTGTCTCCACTTAAAAATAAAGTCAACTTAAAGGGGAACTTACAAAGTCGACCTAGAGCATCCACACTGGACGCCTAGGTCGACTTTGTGGGGCTTAGGGGGACCTCGGGCAGGTCCACGGTGGCAGGGGGGCACCCCTTGCCCAATGCCAGGGGGCTCAGCCTTTGCCCCATTGTACCTAGGTACAATGGGGCAAAGGGGGACAGGGACCCTGGCAGGGCGTAGGGATAGGGTGGGCAGGGCTCTGCCCTGCCCTGTGGGGGGGCATGCCAGGCTCCCCCTGGCAGGGAGGGCATTGGTGTAGCCCTGGGGTAGCCCTATGTCGACTTAGGGCTACCCCACGGCTACACTGGCTTAAGTCGACTCTAGGGAGTCGACTTAAGCCTTAGGTCTAGTGGAAAGGAGGTTTAATAAAGTCGAGTTAATTTTAATTAAGTTGACTTAAGGAAAGTGTAGTGTAGATGCAGGGTAAATTAAGTCGACTTAAGCTTGCTTAAGTCGACTTAATTTACCAGTGTAGATGCAGCCAGAGAGAGCAAGGAAAGATGCTTTCACAGGCCTTGTCTAATGCTTTCCCAGGAGGCAGGGAAAGATTTGAGGGAGCAGGGGGGTATGGGAAATATTTTGGGGTGGCATAGCCTCCCACCACCACCTACAATAAAATCTGCCCATGGAGGAGAGCAAGCAAGCTTGTCTGGCTGCGAGGTGCTGGGAAAGTGAACTTCTCTGGCCCCAGAACTGTGGTGGGGAAACTTTCCAAAAGTGTCCAATTTTTATTTCTGTGCACACCATTGGAAAGAGCCCAAGTAACAGTGGTTAAAGGTACACACCCATAAAGTGAGAATATGCCAGTGTTACTAACCCTCATGATTTTATTATGAGACTCGTGATGTTCAGTGTTTTGTCTTAAAGCCTCAGCTGCTGGACCCAGCATGGTGCATGAGAATTTAGGCATTCATTTAAAAAAGAAAGTGTCTTAGCCCTCATGATTGCAAAGAGAATCATGAGAACACGAAGCACACTTGCCTAATGTCTCAAAAAGCTAAGTTCCAAGGCCACACACACAACCAGAAAGCAAAGACTCACCTCCCACCCACATTTCTTCCCCCATCACCCCCAAAAACTCTTCATCATTTTTAAGTATATGATTTGGGGGCTGTGTTGTTGAGTTTTGAACAGAGAGTTCGGGCTGGCAATAATGAATGAGAACAAACAGATTAACAAATGATGAGAGTCACTCCCACGCAGAGGACCAGCATGGGAAACCTTTGCAATATTTAAGAATGCAACATAGGACTTAACTGAGACCTAACCAGTGTGTAGGCTTTGTACTGGCCTTTTGAAAAGGGAGGGAAATTTCACCCTCAGGGCTTGTCTACATTGGGAAATTGACTAGCATAGATGTCATGGAATAATTCTCGCTCTATAGCTATGCCAGTATTACTCCCCATGTGGATACTTTTCTGAAATGCAGTTACTTTTATTCCAAAATAAGAATACACTGACGTAAATGCAGTTGCGCAGGCGTAAGTGAGAACAGAATGATGTCTTATATATTTTCTTTGAGATATTGGAAAAGTTGGTCAAGGGTAGTTTTTGAATAACTGAACACTATTTGTACACTCCTGACAGGCTAATGCCATTCTCCAACAAGCAAAGCTGTGGGAGGAGAAAAACTCAGAGAAATGCTAACTTTAAATCTGTAGAATTTTAAACAACTTTTTCTCTTGAGTTGATAGGGTTTGAACCCCCCCTTGGGGAAGCAAGGTTTCCAACTCTTATGGATTCCAGCACCTCCTTATAGTGCAGGAGCTCCATATATAATACTATCTGAATTAATTTCTTCATAGAACCAGAGCTCCTTAAGGAGCCATTCAGCAAATGACTTCTCTGCCCACATGCGGTTCCCCACTCTCAGGTATGAAAGCCTGGAGCAGAAATGAATGAGGGGGGAACTGCAGTTCCTATGCAGGCAAAACTCCCTTGAAGTCAATAGAAGCTTTGTCAGCAATAGGACTTGTCTGGGGCCCCTAACAGGCAAGTTTTGTGCAGTTCTAAATGTGATGTCTTATGAAAATTATTTAATGAGCTACTTTACATGTTATGGCATAGGGCCATTAATTGCAGCTTAGGGTCAATGTATGATTGCCAATAGTAAAAGGAAGTGCATGGATGTTGGCAGCTAGGTGGCTGGACCAGATGAGAAGCTGGGTCAGATGAGATCCAGCCTCACCCCCCACTCTGCACCCTCCCCAGAGTAGAAGAAAGTCCCAAAGCAGTGATTCCCAGTGTTGGGCGGCTTGGGCCCTGGCTGTCCAGGTGGGGTGGGCTCACCACAGCCAGACTGGAGAGGAGGCAGGCCATTCATCTGGTTTTAAGGTGGCAAGTCCTGCTTTACTAAGGTGTGTCCCTGTCCAGATCTGTGACACAACTGGGTGTTATTTTGAGTGGTATGGAATGGGGACACCATTGTGAAGTATATGCCACCCCACTACTGCTTGCAGGGAATTTATATTTTATAATATCTGAGCAGCTGGCCACCTGGATTTAGGAATCAAGGAGTCAAGAGGTCAAACCTGTTATTGAAGCTGTGGCACTGTCAACAGCTTAGGCTGGAAAGAACCAATAAACAGCTAACAAAAAGAAAGTAGGGTGGAAACCATTCATGGTTAAATGGTAACCATCTACTGTGATGGCCCTACTAGACAGCCATTACCTCAGCTCTGGTACCGGAGAGGGCAAGAGAGTTTGGAGCATTTCATTGGTCAGAACTATTATTTGGTACCCAAATAAGCTGTAAACATCACCAGTGGCAGGCTGATTACATGCTGTATATTAAGTATAATCTAATCCTGTAACGTGCATATTAAGTATAGTGAAACCATGTAGGGATGTAACCTGCTGTATTATGCATGCACCTGTTGCATTATGTATATTGTATTTAGCATGTTAGAAAGTATATATGTCTTGTGAATTCTGTATTCAGGGATTACTTGTTAGAGTGTCCAAGGAGGCAGGTCTTGGCTACTTGCTGCAAAGTTGGCTGTGCAAGGGGAACAAGCATTGTGATTAAAGGCACCATTTACCCTTCCTGCTCCTGGGTGGATCTAATCTTTTTCCTCCTCTTCTTTTCCTTCTAATGCTGCTGGAGTGTGGGAAGTCACAGCAGCCAGGGCAGGAGAGGGCCATTCGCACATGTACCAGACTGTCCAGTGTTTTGAGTATGAGTGAGTGGCTACCCTATCTGTGGGGCTCCAGGGAAGACCCTTTACCTGACATGCCAGTGGCCAGTCCTATGCACTTGCCAGGCTCAGCCTAACTGATGGGATGCCATTTCCAATTGCTCCCTCTGCTTGTGCCATCCATGGCCTGAGGGCCTGGCAGCTCAAGTCCTGGCTTGCTCAGCCAGGGCTGGTGGGACACGTGGCAACTGCAGCTGGATTTATGGCCCCAGAAAAGACCACTTGCCTCACACTCTGTCAGAGAAGCCTGCTGCCTGAACTAGGTCAAGTTCAGATGGGCGGAGGGGTTGCTGGACCTTAGATGTTGGTAGGGGCTAGTAATGTTTCTGCCCCATATGTCAACTTGCACACATGCTGGGGGAAATGGGGGTGGGAGTGCAGGACCCAGAGAGACTGGAGTTGTTGCCATGGTGCCCAGGAGCCCATGGGAATACTTGACATGAGTCCTCTCCTTAATAAAATTCTGCCTGTGCCGCCAGTGTAGGGCTGGGAACTGGCACAGGACAGGGGTCTGGGGCACAGGAGGCTTGTTGAGGCTTTGTTGGGTGGGTCTCCACCCTCTCCTGAGTCTGGGGTTGGGCCGGGAGGTCTCACTGCCTCCCAGGGGTAAGAAGAATAATGGGAAACTCATGGATGGGGCCAAGTTCCAGCCTGGGCTCAGGCTGGGTGAGCCTTGGACTACTACTGAGCCCTCTGACCAGCAGCCACATTGCCACCTCAATGCCATCTTTCTTGCTGTCGCTGGCAACTGCTGTTCTTTCCCCTCTGAAACCCTGTGGGGCTGAGGGGAAGGCAGTTGAGAAGAGGCAGGAGGGCTGCTATAAGTTGGTCTCCATTGTGACCTCTCGGCACAAGTAGGGAGAACTGCAGTTTCTTAGGCAGATGTATGGGATTTAGACTTAAATGTGGGGAGACGTGATGGGCCTGTCAAGTGCATGACTGACCCAGGATGTGCATGCAATGTGGCAGCCTGAATGGGACTGCTGTGTGAATGTGGTGAGGGATGAGGAAGAGCTGTTCCCAAATGCTCACAAGCATGGTTTGTCCAACCCTCAGGTTAGTGCCTGTTACGTCTAACTCCCTGTGCCCAAGAGGACATGGGTCTGTGAGAGGCCCTGGCTGTACAGCCTGGCTCATTCGGTCAAGCTGTAGAGACTCAGGCATTTAGCTCTGGAGACCCCTGGTTCAATTTGCGGTGTCATTGCACTTGCTAGAGGAATAGATGGTGCTTGCTGACTGAGGTCAACAACAGTGACAACTTGTAAATTTAGTTGAAGAGGGAAGTTTACATGGTCAGCTTTGTGTTCAGTAAGCAGCTACAGCAGAAAGGCTGTCATGAGCTGCAACTTATGCAGATGTGCAACAGATCCTTATTGTCCCCTACATAAGCTATTCTTATACAGGAGACTAGAAATTCCAAAGGTATCTATTTAGACTCATAGGGTATATCTACACTAATAATTTAGGTCAACCTAAATTACTCCATGTCCACACTGGGCTTTCATTAAGTCGACTTAAGAAATTCAACTTAATAACTATCCTTCCTTAGGTCAACTTAAGCCTCAAGTCGACTTCTTAAGTTGACTTAAGGACAGTGTGGACAGGGAGTAGCCCTTAAGTTGACTTTATTAAGTCAACTTAATGCCGGTGTGGATGCCTATGTCCAATGTAAAGTCAACTTAATAAAGTCGACTTAAAAGGCAAGTCGACCTTATTAAGTCAACTTAACAAAGTCGATAACTTTTTCTAGTGTAGACATAGCCATAGATTCTAAAGTCAGAAGGTACCAATACGATCATCTAATCTGACCTCCTGCACAAAACAGCCCACAGAACCTCACCCAACTACTTCTGTAATAAACTGCTAACCTATGACTGAATTATTAAAGTCTTCAGATCATGGTTTAAAGATTTTGAGGTACAGAGAATCCATCAGCAAGTGGAAGAAGGCAAAAAAAAGCAAACCCTCCACAGCCTTTGCCAATGTGCCCTGGGGGAAAATTCCTTCCCGACCCCAAATATGGTGATCATTTGAACCCTGAGCATGTGGACAAGACTCACCAGCCAGACACCCAAGAAAGAATTATCTGTAATAACTCAGAATCCACCCCGTCTAATGTCCCATCACATGCCATTGGTAGCTACCACCAGTAGTCAAAGATAGGTCAATTGCCAACCTTGGCTGTCCCTATCATACCATCCTCTCCATAAATTTATCAAAGTATTCTATGATTTGGGCATGTAGTGTGATAGTCTTTCCCCCACCCTCCCTTAGAGCACTTCAGGTAATCTGTGGAGATATGAAGTCTCCATCCTGTGCCTTCACATTGGCTCTGGGCTCTCCAAAGCCTTTCTGCCACCTCATTGCAGCTGGAACTCCATTTAGGAGGTCAGCATGCAGAGGAGGAAAGCTACGAGAGCCAGCATTAAGGTGCCTATAAAGGTCATACATGTGAAGGACATGATATGAAGTAAGTAACTGAACCATCTAGGGAACTCAGTTCCTGTGGAAGTAAGTACTCAGATGTTGCTGTATGGATAGCTGTTACCTTGGCAGGTGATCAGCTAAAGACAGTGGCTGGCAATGCCTTGAATTGTACAGGATGGGGGGATGAGGTAGGAGCCTCATGGAGTGGGGCTTCATGGGGCTGCAGGAGGATCCTTATATCCTGGCCCTCTCCCAATATTGTAAGCAAAATTATTTAATGCTCTCAACTATTCTATCAACCTTGTGCCAAACGGTTTCTGTGGTAATGCTTTTTTTTTTTTTTTTTTTCCAGAACAGAGGTTGTAGGGCCAACAATGACCACTCAGAGACCAATTTTTATTACCAGGGCCCTAAACAGAGCAGATTTCTCTCTGAGAATCATAGAAGCAGGAATAGAAAAAGGCATATTAGACTGTAAAATCTGTCTCCCTGCCAATGCTGAATTGTTCCCTACACCATGTTTTCTAGAGCTTTGTTGAGTTAACCAAATGGTTAAGCTTCCATCACTTTCCTAGCAAAACTAATCCACAGCCTAATCTGTCTTCCTGCCAGGAAGCTTATGCTGATATTCAGCCTAAATTTCCATTTTTGCAGTTCTTACGGGTGTTGCTTGCCCTCTTTGGAAATCTTTGGTCTCAAGTGTAAGAAAAACTAACACATTAGTGGGTTTTCAATCAGGGGGAGCTTTATATAATGGTGACTTCTTGCTTTATAAACTTGTATATGAATGGTTTATGTAGTAATTTGTGGCTCAGGGACTATATGCGACTCTGGGGCAGGGTTACCACAGCTCTGCCAGGAACTAAAAACAGAGAAGGGAGAGGCAGGTAACCCATCTATGCCTGGGGTAGACAACCTGAAAATGCCAGGGTGAGGGTAGGCTGCAAAAGGAGAGCAGATTCTCCCGGTGTTATACTTACAAAAGAAAAAACTACCAAGATCTTATTCAGGGGAACGAGGCAATATGCCACATTTGTTGTAAATATAAGACTAGCAAAAAGCAGTCACATTCACACACACATTCATACCCAGGAAGTTCTGCAAGCTGGTGTGATATAATGACCAGTTCTTTCATACGTTGCTCAAGCAAGCCTAGTGGCCAACTAGATGGGGCACAAGGAGGGTGTCAGGCCTCAATTGGTCATGAATCTGATACTACAAGATGATAGTTGCAGAACAAGACCCAAAGTTTCCATGTGCTTACCCATATTTTATACTTGCTGATTCTTGTTTAAGATTATGGGACTTGCTGTGTCATACTATCTTGGGGCTCCTGTGTGATCAGCAGTCACTTGCAGACATGACTTTCATCTCATCTTGATTGTATTTTGTTCTTTTCTTTCTCGGGTGGATTCTTCTTCTTGCTTTTCAGGGATTTGTCTGCATTCTTCAGCCATTAAGGTGGTACTCGCATTTCATCAGGACAGGCTGGTGTTGACAGATCCCATCACACACATCCTTCCTTCACACATTTTGTCCACACATCTAAATGAAATTACACAGTATACAGCTAAACCAAGTTTAATCAAGACTACAAAGTGGAGTACATTATTCAAGAAGGAGTTCCAAATGAACAATATAAAGTCTTGTTGGACATTGGTTATAATGTCTATTAAACAGAGTTACTATAGTTATGATATTAAAGAACAGACACACTACACTGACTAACAGACACTCTAAAGGTAAATTCAGTTCATTTTATTTATCTGTGGCTCTACAGTGGCACAGGTGAGTAACAACGAAGTTAGACTTCCCAACTAGCCACAAACATAGCTTCTGATTCCTCCACACTGGTTATCAAGAAGGCAGGGGTGTCACTGCCCCAATATAATATTCGGGGCACAGCCCCAGAAACTGCCCCCTGCCCAAAACCACGCCCCACATTGAGCTCCCCCCATCCGTGCCTGTCCTGGGCCACTGCAGCCGGGTCCCTGTGGGGCCCAAATCCGGTTCCTGCCAGTGGAGGTGGAACCGGGTCCCCAGTCGGCGCTAGGGCTGGATCTGGCTCCTGCCGCTGGCCTTGAGCCAAATGCTGCCACAGGCCCTGAGACCCAGGTCAGGGCCAGATGTTGTCCCCATCCCTGACCTGGGGCCAGGGGCAGCCTAAATTTCTCTCCACCTTTGCTGCTCTGCACCATGTGCCTTAGTCCATGCTGCAGAGCAGGCATGGGGGGAGCTCTGAGCCTGCACTGCTGTGGCTCTGGACACTTGGAGCACTAGCTCTGATACTTGGGGCACGTGCCCCTGTGCCCAGCACCAGTGATATCTATGCAAGAATCTAAAACATGTATTTCAGCCTCTGGCTCCCAATCAGACACTAAGGAGACACATTATTAAAACACGAGGTCCTTTACCAAAATGTTCCCCTGACCTGAAAGGGTCAGCCACTTTACCAGATCAATATAAGTTTGGATCTTACCCAAAATGCCATGCTGCCAGCCAATCCTTTAGTAACTAAAACTAAACGTTTATTATAAAAGGAAAGAGACAAACAAGGTGAGAGATGCTATATGATTAAAGCATTCAGCTACACTCAACTGATTTGAAAGTCCATGTCTCAGGTTTTCAATAAAATTGGAGTTTGCAGGCTTGTATAGTCTCTCTGGCTATGTCTACACTTGTTCAAATAAGTCGACTTAACAAAGTCGACTTAGCATGTCCACAGTGTAAATTTAGGTCAACTTAAAGTCGACCTTGCCAAATCAACTTAGCGCGTCCAAACTGGATGCCTAAGTCGACTTGTATGGGATAGGTGGACCTGGGAGTGGTGCATGGTGGGAAGAGGGGCACCCGAGAGGTGCCCCCTTTCCCCAGGCACCCCTTCAAAAGTGCCAGAGAGCTCAGCATCTTCCTCATTGTACCAGGGTAAATGGGGGCTGAGCAGGACAGGGACAGGGGCAGGGTCTAGGAGCGGGGTGGGCAGGGCTGTGTCCTGCCCTGTGGGTGGGCACGCCTGGCTCTTGCTGTGCCAGGCACCCTGGGAGGGAGGTCAGTGGGGGACCCTTTAAGTCGACTTAGAGCTACTCTGCATCTACACTGGCTTAAGTCAACTTAATAAAGTCAACTAAAGCAGTAAGTCAACTTAAAACTAGGTCTTATTAAGTCGACTTAAGAAACTCCAGTGTGGACGCAGAGTAAATTAAGTCGACTTAAGCCTGCTTAAGTTGACTTCATTTACAAGTGTAGATGCACCCTCTGGTATACATTTAGTACCTGGAGGGGGTCTCAGTCCTTTGTTTCTCAGCTTCAGTTATAGATAAGATGATCCAGAAGTAGGAGGCAGGAGTGAAGACTGAAGACAATATGAATGTGTTGCAGTTGCCTTTTACAATCTCTGCATCAGCCCTGCCCTGCTGGGGATGGCGTAGCTGGCAGGGTGGCCAGTCCTGCCCCCAACCCTGCACCCTGCCCTGCCCTCTGCTGCAGATAGAGTGGCTGCCTGAATGGAAAACTCCGTCCCCTGACCTACTTCCTGCTGGTCATGGTGCCCCAGATTTTTTTTAGTGTATAATGCCTGAAGATAGAGGCGTGAATGCTTTGAAACTGTGATCAGGGACAGCTTGCTTTTTAAACGCAACCTGAAGGTAGAGTGCTTGTAGCTAAATTAATATTTCTACCTCAACTTTCAGTGTGACTAATAAAACTGATGGAAATCAGTCATGTTTTCTTTCTCAAGATGATGTTAATACAAAGTCATTCTCAACAAGAGCCATTGTCCTTGGTTAAGCACATTAAATGTCACAGCCTTTGCAACTTGCTTTTAAAGCTTAATTTAGATTTATGGATTAAGCGAATTGTTTTTTATAAAGTAATGACTCAAATGAATGCAAGCAGAGTCTGAAGGACCATCTATTGATGAACTGGAGAAAGAGACCTCAGGAGCTGACCATATTTGCAGACTGACTTGTGTTCTCAATGGGTGCGTCTACAATTGTAAATTAAGTTGACTTAAGCTTGCTTAAATTGACTTAATTTATTCTGTGTCTACACTACACTTTCCTTAAGTCGACTTAAGCAGCTGCTTAAGTTGACTTAAGGAAAAGTTGTCGACTTTCTAAAACCTCGTTTTAAGTCGACTTTTGGCTTAAGTTGACTTTAGAAAGTCGACTTAGGGCTCTCCAGGACTTCCCCACTGCCCTCCCTGCCAGGGTGGCTGGCACAGGGAAAGCCTGGCATGCCCCCCCACAGGGCAGGGCAGAGCCCTGCCCACCCTGCCCCTATGCCCTGCCAGGGTCCATGTCCCCCTTTGCCCCATTGTACTCAGGTACAATGGGGCAAAGGCTGAGCCCCCTGGCACTTGGCAAGAGGTGCCCACCCGCCCACTGTGGACCAGTGCCAGGTCCACCTCCCCTACAAGTAGACCTAAGTGTCCAGTGTGGATGCTCTAGGTCGACTTTGTAGGGTTCCCCCATAAGTCGACTTAAAATTTAGGTGTGGACATGCTAAGTCAACTTAATAAAGTTGACTTTAGCTAAGTCGACCTAAATTTACAAGTGTAGACATAGCCAATGTGATCAGTTTTGACTGGTTTGGTTTAAAATTCACTTTTGTTTTGAATGCAGGAGCAATGAAAGGTTGTAGGACTAACTGTAGGACTAAAGGGCAGCAGAACTCAACCTAACAAAGGGGGGTCACTTGAACTGGTGCTTCATTTGTTTAGCAAGAAGGTAGTGATGCCAAATCCAGGTGAAGTGTTCTTACTGTTAGATCTGAACTCATTAGAGAAGGAGCTAGAGACACAGAGAAGCTCATTTAAGCACGGCCTGCTGTTGTGGAAACTTCCATTGTTCCAGCTACAAAATTGAAACCAAAGGAAAACTAAAATTTTTCAGGGGAGAAGGGCTGGGGGAAATGCTCAAGCATTTAAAAGGACAGGCCATCACTTTCCTTCACCAACTTTAATATTTTTTCCAAATATATATAGCCCCCTTCCCCCCACCACACACACACACGCACACGCACACACACACACACACACACTGTTTACATGACTAACCCTATATTATCTAAGGCCATGTCTACACTGGCACAAGATTTAAATTCAACCTTTAGAGGCCGAATTATTAAAACGGAGGCGTACGTTCACACTACACTCCCTGCTCCAGCTTCTTGCGTCCCCACTGCTAGCAGTTATTTCGAATGTAGAAGTGTTGCATGTGGGTAGCTGTCCCAAAATGCAACGGAGCGCTATGTCTTGTCCTTCTGTGATGCAATGCGCCCCCTTCCCCACCCTTCTTCTTGCAAAGAAACAGGAAATAGTTTTCACGCCATTTCTCTCTGCTTGAAACATGGGGCCTGCTCATCTCTGCAATATCATGGACAGTGTTTCGAACACATCTCGGCTTATTTTGCAATATTTCCAGCAGTGCAGCAGGATCGGCAGTGCAGAAACATTTGAAGTTACTGAGGCTGCCCTTCTGGAAGCCATCAAACGGAATAATATCCGTTTTCTGCAGGCGGTACGCTCCATCTGCAGTCAGTGGACTGCCGTTTCTGTGCCTGGCAAACAAGCACAGAGAGGTGGGACTGCATCGTGCTGACCATGTGGGATGACAAGCAGGGGCTACAAAACTTCCGAATGTGAAAGGGCACTTTCCTTGAACGTCGCAAAGAGCTTACCCCGGCACTGCAGCATATGGATACTTGCCTGAGAGTGGTGCTAACAGTATCACAACCCCAGACTGCTACCAGTCAGTTGCCAATCAATTTGGAGCTGGGAAATCCACCATGGGAGCCATAGTGATGCAAGTGTGCAGGGCCATAAATAGACTCCTGCTGAGATGGGTAGTGACCTTGGGAAATGTCCAGGACATAGTGGATGGATTTGCTGCTATGCGTTTCCCAAACTGTGACAGGGCAATCAATGGGATGCATATCCTCATTTTGGCTCCGGATCACTTGCCAGCAAGTACATAAACCTCAAGGGCTACTTTTCCATGGTCTTACAGGCCCTTGTGGATCTCAGGGGCCGCTTCACGGACATTAATGTAGGGTGGTCGGGGAAGGTTCATGACGCGCGCATCTTTAGGAACTCTGGCCTTTTCCAAAAGATGCAGGCGGGCACTTTCTTCCCCAACCAGAAAAGTAGCATTGGGGATGTGGAAATGTCAGTCATGATCCTGGGAGATCCAGCATACCCATTGCACCCCTGGCTAATGAAACTGTACACCAGATACCTGGACGCCGATAAGGAGCGTTTCAACCACAGGGTCAGCAAGTGCCGAATGGTGGTAGAGTGTGCATTTGCAAGAAAAATATATCCACAGTTATATCTGCTTGCTGTGTGCTGCATAATATTTGTGAGACACATGGGGAAAGGTTCTCTCAAGGCTGGGTTGCTGAGGCCAAGAGGCTGGCCGCAAATTTTGAGCAGCCTGATGTAAGCGTTACTGTGCATGCTCAGCATGGCGCCATCCATCTCAGGGAGGCGTTGAAAGCACAGTTTCGCAATGAGCAGCAATGAAGCTTGTTCCTGCTCTCCCTTGGCACTGAGTCTCCACCCAACACCCTCCTTCCCTCCCTCTCCCATTATGTCACCCACAATGAATTGGAGCATGTCACCAAAAATAAACAGTTATTGAAAACATAATTTATTTTATTGAATTTACATTGATGGGTTTGGAGAGGGAGTTTGGGGGTCATGGCCAGGGGACATGAGTTTCTCAGAGGGGTCGTCTCAGGGCTCGACCGGAACACAACGGTGGCGAGGCAACCACCTATTGCAGCCTGTCTCTGTTCCTCCTTGGTTGGTGGTGGGAAGTACTGGCTGCCACAACTTGTGGTGTGTTTTCCAGGGGCTGTAGAGGGACCCTCTGCACCCACAGCTCTTCTTGGAGCTCAACCAGGCGCCGCAGGCTGCCGGACTGCTCCCGCATAATCCGCAGCATCTCTTGCTGTGTTTCCTGGTCCTGCTCCCATGCCACTTTTTTGTCCTCGGACAGGGACAGCCGCCAAGCACGGATCTCTGAGCCTGCCTCTGTGGAGGAGCGCATGATCTCCGCGAACATCCTGAGATTTACGCCTCCTCTTCCTTATCTGGCTCAGGCACTCAGTGGGAGTCAAACGTCCCAAGGTCAGTGAATAAACTGTAAGGAGCAAAAAACACAGGTCCCATTGTTAGCTCAGGCAAAGAAATGCAAGGAATCATGCAGTCCTCCTTGAACTCCCCGATTGCTGCAAACTGTACTTTTCACTCTGAGCCAAACACAGCAGCCAGTAACACAACTCCGAGTGCCTTCCGTGCAATGGTAAGCTTGGGGGAAATGATTATCCCTGCGAGCAGCAGCCTCCTCTCCCTCCCCACAACAAACAATGAGAACAGGGGAGGTAGCATGGCCGAGAAACAAACACAATGCGCCATGCAGAGCCCAGTTCAGGAAGGGAGGGGAGGTGAAGTGATGGGATGGGATTCCTTGTTTGGTGACTGTTTGTGCACCATCTTCCCAGGCGACCATGTGCAACATCATGTGTGACATGTGAGGGTCGCTATCCAAGAGGGAACAGCTGCTGCAAGCTGCGGGTGGCATGGCTGGCCCATATGCTGCCCTGCTGTGTGCTGTGCTCATGCTTGCAGCTTCAGTAACTGAGTGGCGGGGCACGGTTGCATTCCGTGCTGGGGGAGAGAAGTCCAGCCTCCCCAGAAACCTCCCATTCTATAAGTTTCCCATCTTCAAAGCATCTGAGAAGTGGGATTTTCTCCCAAGGAATCTCATGCAATAAATGCATTTGTTGGTTTTTAATAGTGCCACAGGACTCTGTTTACTACCCTGGAATTCCAAAGGGGTAGCCGTGTTAGTCTATTGTAGAAAGACAACAGAGTCTTGTGGCACTTTTAAAGACTAACAGATTTATTAATCGCATGAGCTTTCGTGGGAGAAAATCCCACTTCGTCAGACGCTTTGAAGATAGGAAAGTTACAGAGTGGGAGGAAATTAAATGCAGGGGAGTGTATGACATAGCATCAGGTCAGGCTGTAACAGCAAATCAAAGTAGGTGTTAGGATTCAAAACACTGGGGAACAGCACATAGAGGAGGGGGGAGGTCAATTCACTTGATGTAATGCGAGAAAAATCCATAGTCCCTGTTTAACCCCAAGGCAACTGAGTCAAATTTGCATATAAGTTCGAGTTCTGCAGACTCTCTTTGAAGCTGTGATTTGTTATTCATCTGTGTCAACACAGCTATTAACAAGTCGTTAAGGGAGTGAGCAGGGAGGTTGAAGTGTTCCCCTACAGGTTTTGCAGTATTGCAGTTTCTGATGTCAGATTTGTGTCCATTGATTCTTTGGCGCAGAGACTGTCCTGTCTGTCCAATATATAAGGCAGAGGGGCATTTCCGGCACATGATGGCATAAATCACATTGGTGGATGAGCAGGTGAACGAACCCTTGATGGAGTAGGTGGCATGATTAGGCCCTGTGATGGTGTCATCAGTGTAGATATGAGGGCAAAGTTGGCAGCGTGGTCTGCTGCAGGGCTGTGTTCCTGCTTTAGTGTTTCTGCTCTGTGATCTGTAGTTGCTGGTAAGTATCCTTTTAAGATTAGGGGGCTGTCTGAAAGCAAGGAGAGGTCTGTCTCCCAAGGCTTGAGAGAGTGAGGGATCATCTTGTAAAATAGGCTGTAGATTTTTGATGATGTGTTGAAGAGGTCTGGCTTGGGGGTTGTAGGTGACGACCAGTGGCGTTCTGTTGTTGTTTTTCATGGGCTTCTCCTGCAGTAGTTGACTTCTGGGTACCCGTCTGGCTCTGTCAATTTGTTTCTTCACTTCTGTGGGTTTGTACTGTAGTTTTAAGAATGCCTGGTAGAGATCCTGAAGGTGTCTGTCTCTGTCTAAAGGGTCAGAGCAAATGCGGTTATATCTTAGGGCTTGACTGTACACAATGGATCGTGTGGTGTGTCAAGGATGGAAGCTCGAGGGATGTAGGTAACTATACCGATCAGTAGGTTTGCGGTATAGGGAGGTCTTTATGTGTCCATCGCTAATTTGCACTGTAGTGTCCAGAAAGTGGATCTCTTGTGTGGAGTGTTCCAGGCTAAGTTTGATTGTGTTGTGGAAATTGTTGAAATCTCTGTGGAATTCTTCAAGGGCATCTTTACCATGGGTCCAGATGATGAAGATGTCATCAATATAGCGTAGGTAAAGTAGGGGTGCTTTGGGATGAGACGTGAGGAAACGTTGTTCTAAATCGGCCATAAAGATGTTGGCATATTGTGGGGCCATGCGGGTACCCATGGCAGTGCCACTGACTTGAAGGTATAGATCATCTTCAAATCTGAAATGGTTGTGGGTGAGTACAAAGTCACAGAGGCCAGCCACAAGTTTAGCTGTGTCATCATCCTGGATGGTTCTTCTAATAGCTTGTAATCCATCCTTGTGGGGAATGTTAGTGTAAAGAGCCTCTACATCCATAGTGGCTAGGATGGTATTTTCTGGAAGACCATCAATGGATTGGATTTTTCTCAGGAAATCTGTAGTGTCTCTCAGATAGCTAGGTGTGTTGATAGCATAGGGTCTTAGGAGAGAGTCCACATAGCCAGATAATCCTGCTGTAAGTGTGCCAATGCCTGAGATGATGGGGCGTCCGGGGTTTCCTCTTTTGTGTATTTTTGGTAGTAGATAGAATATCCCTGGACGGGGTTCTGGCGGTGTCTCTGTCTTGATTTGTTCTTGTGCTGCTTTGGGTAGTTTCTTGAGTAGGTGTTGTAGTTCCTTCTGGTATTCCTCAGTGGGGTCAGAGAGGAGTGGTTTGTAGAACATTCCATTGGACAGCTGTTTATAAGCCTCCTGATCGTAATCCGATTTATTCATGATGACGACGGCACCTCCCTTGTCAGCCTCCTTAATAATAATGTCAGAGTTGTTTCTGAGGCTCTGGAGGGCATTACGCTCTGCATGGCTGAGGTTATGGTGTAGGTGATGTTGTTTGTCCACAATTTCAGCCTTTGCCTGGTGGCAGAAACAATTTATATAGGAGTCCAGTCTGTTGTTCCGACCGTCAGGAGGAGTCCATGATGAATACTTTTTCCTGCAATGTTGGGAGGAAGGTATCTGTAGGTCATTGTGTTCTACATTGGTGGTGGCGAAATACTCCTTGAGCCTGAGACGGCGAAAGTAGTTCTCAAGGTCACCACAGAATTGTATCTTATGTGTGGGGGCGGTGGGGCAAAAAGAAAGTCCCCGAGACAGCACAGATTCCTCTGCTGGAGTGAGGCTGTAGCATGAAAGATTAACAATGTTGTTGGGTGGGATAGAGGTGCTGTTGTTATCCCTTGTGGTATATTGGAGCCTGGACAGTTTGTTGTCTTTTTTCCTCTGTAGGTGAGCAAAATGTGTGTTGTAGATGGATTTTCTCTTTTTAGTGAAGTCCACCCAGAGTGAAGAATGTGCTGGATGATGGTTTTGTAGAAGAGAATCCAGTGTGGAGACTTCGTTTCTAATTTTTTTTCTGTTTGCTGTACAGGATGCTGATAAGGTGATTTCTTAATTTCTGAGAGAGTTTATGGCACAATCTCTCACTGTAATCTGTGTAATATGTCGATTGTAATGGGTTCTTTACCTTCAGTCCATTAGGTATAATGTCCAGTTGCTTGCATTTGGAAAGGAAGATGATGTCTGTCTGGATCTGTGCAAGTTGTTTCATGAAGTTGATGGATTTCCACTTCAAACGGCTGTATTCAGTGCCCTCCATGTAGTCAAATTCCAAAGGGGTAGCCGTGTTAGTCTATTGTAGAAAGACAACAGAGTCTTGTGGCACTTTTAAAGACTAACACCACCGCAGGGCCCTGGCCCCCAGCATGGAGGCCTGTCACAGGCGGGGGGGTGGGGTGGGGTGGAGGGGAGGTGTGTGACCTGGGGCTAAAAGATGCTCCCACCCCAACCACAGTCTGGTCCGTCTGCCCATGGGGCTGGGGGCAGCTAGCGTGCAGCATGGCTCCCAGTTCAGCCCCCTAGGGCCACAGGCCCTGGAAGGCCACGCCAGTATAGAGTGCACACCATAAGCCAGCCAGCCCTGCTTACCGGGCAGAGCAAAGGGGTGCTATCCTGTCCCATTCCACGCCCGGGGGGAAACCAGCTGGTCCAGGGGTGGGGCAGAAGCGCAGAGCCCAGCCTCTGGTCCCAGGGTCCCTCAGGGCCGACAGGGCAGGGGAAGGGGGAGGCTGGCTAAGGGTTTTAGGAGCTGGACCCTGTCCCTCTCTCCCCATTTTGGCTATAATCCGGCCCTGGTGCAGCAATGTCCTGAAGAACAGGAACAGTTGGTGATAAGGAATCAACTGGCTCAGGTATCAAACTTTCTTCTTCAGGTATCAAACCAGTCATCAAAAGCTGTAGTGGGAGAAGGTTCAGTCGGTGAAACTGAAAGTCCTATAGGAAGCTCCCCAGACACCAGAATGTATCGAGGCTGTAACTGAACCCTATGTCAGCTACCTAAAACACCATCCCATAGTTTTACCACAAACAGAACAGACACCATGCTTTTTTTTAAACCTCTCCTCATATGGAAGCTAATCCATACCCCTAAAAATTTTTGTTGCCCTTCTCTGTACTTTTTACCATTCTAATGTATCTTTTTTGAGAAATCATATGTGCACCCAGTATTCAAGATGTGGATATACCATGGATTTTTATGTTGGCATTATATTTCTGTCTTATCTATCCCTTGCCTAACGGTTCCTAACATTCTGTGAGTTTTTTTTTACTGCTGCTGCACGTTGAAATGATCCACAGTGGCCCCAAGATCTTTCTTGAATGGTAACAGCTGATTTTGTACGTATAGCTGCAATTATGTTTTCTAGTGCACATTATTTTGCTATTATCAACACTGGATTTCATCAGACATTTTGTTGCCCAGTCACTCAGTGTTGTGAGATCCCTTTGTAGCTCTACAGTGTCCACTTTGGACTTACACAGTTATTCATGATATTTATCATCTGTAAATTTTGCCACCTCACTATATTACCCTTTTTTCCAGATCATTTGTAGTATATGTTGAATAGTTGAGTTTTTGGTATGAGGATCTTCACTAAAGGCTTTCTGAAAGTCCAGGTACACTAGATCAGCCACTCTCAAACTATGGGGTGGGCCCCCCAAGGGAGATACAAGCTATGTGCTATGTAGCTAGGGCTTGTACACTCAGGCTGTGTGGTACCCTCAAGATAGGGATAAAGAGGACAGTCGGAGCCCTGCCAATAGGATTTGGGGTGTCCTTCCTGCCTTCCAATACCTCATAAGGAGGCAGCAGAGCTCCAGCTGTCAGCACGGGGGTGGCAGCAACAGCACAGAAGTAATGGTGGCAATGGGGCACTACGTCAGCTGTGAAAATTGATATCGATTTTCACATTGCCACCTATCTATGCTGCTGGTGGGGCAGCACTGCCTTCAGAGATAGGCACCCAGCCAGCAGCTGCTCAAAGAATTCTAATAGATCAGTGAAGCATGATTTCCCTTTACAAAAACCATGTTGACTCTTCCCCAGCATATTGTATTCATCTCTGTGTCTGATCGTTCTGTTCTTCTCCAGGTACTAAAGTTAGCTTACCAGTCTGTAATTGTCAGGATCACCTCTGGAGCTTTTTTTTTAAAAAATGGCATTACATTAGGGATCTTCCAGTCATCTGGTACACAGGCTGATTTAAGTGATAGGTTACATACCACAGGTATAAGCATCTGCAGTTTCATATTCAACTTCCTTCAGAACTTTAGGGTAAATACCATCTGGTTCTAGTGACTTGTTACAGTTTCATTTATTAATTTGTTCCAGTCTAGGATGGTTTAATTTGCTCAGTCTATGATGGTTCTTCAGATTTGTCACCTAAAAAAAAAAAAAAGGCTCAGCATGGGCACCTCACTCATATCCACTGCAGTGAAGATCAATGCACAGAATTCATTTAGTTTCTCTGCACTGGTCTGGTCTTCCCTGAGTGCTTCTTGAGCACCGCAGCATCCAGTAGCCCCACTGTGTGTTTGGTAGGTTTCCTGCTTCCGATATACTTACAAAAATAAATTGCTTTTTTTTCCTTAGCTAGGTGCTCTTCAAATTCTCTTTTGGCCTGACTAATTATACTTTTACACTTGATTGTCAGAGTTTATTCTCCTTTCTATTTTCCTCAGTAGGATTTGACCTCCAATTTTAAAGGATACCTTTTAGCCTCTAACCACTTTTACTCTGTTGTTTAATCGAGGTGGCTTTTCTTTTCTTTTCTTTTCTTTTCTTTTCTTTTCTTTTCTTACTATTTTGTTTTATTTGGGTACACATTTAAATTGAGCTTCTATTATGGTGGTTTTTTAAAATTTTTCATGCTGCTTGCAGGCATTTCACTCTTGTGACTGTTCCTTTGATATTCTGTTTAACTAGCTTCCTCATGTTTGTGTAGTTCCCTTTTTTGAAGTTAAATGCTACAGTGATGGGTTTCTTAGGTATTTTCCTGGCCATTAGACTTGACTCTGGGCTATGACCTTTATCTGTACAATGCCAAAAGATCTTCACAAAGAGCTCCAAAAACCTAAGATTAAAGTAATTTTGGCATGATCATTTGCATTCCCCATAAGATGGAACTGTGATTCACAAATAATTCATGTTGACATGAGTTATTATGTTTGGGATTCTGATTATTCAGCTCTGTACCGTATAGTACCATTCCCTTCACCAGAGAAAGCACTTCTTCTTAGCAGTTTTTGTATTGATGTCTGTGCTAGTGATGGGTATTCTGTCCATCAAATTGAGATAGCACACATTGTCCAAAGTTTCTTTGTGTTGATGAGAGCTTGAGCACAGCAGACACGACAGCCCATCACCAGGGCGGTGATGAACCCCTTAGTATTGCCTCTTAGATGTGCCCACAGGTTGTAGTTAGTTTTTCCAGATTTCTGGGTGAGGGCTTGAGCCAGTTCTGTTTTGTAATATTAAGAGGACCCCGTATGTAGTGAACCTGAGCTTGTTGCTGCTGACACCACCTGGCAGAAGGGTTATATTTCTAAAATCTTGGCTCCAGCAAAAGTTGTTACCATTGTCTTTAGCTCAGTGTCTGAATATTGTGAAGACAATGATTACACTGATTTACATGTGAAAAAAACTACATAAAAATGTTCAGGTTGCAAAGTCAAGCACTCAGAAATTAGGAAATGTCAGATTTAAAGTTCCCTGTGCAACCTTAATTTAGCTCCTTTGTGGAGACGTATGATGACAATTTCTAATTTCATGACCCCATGGCATTTTCCCCTGGATTCCTGCATCACTCAGTGCACCGATGGAGTGAATGAGCAGCTGTTTAATATAAAGGTGAAGTTCTTTAAACATGTTAGGCCCCGATCCTTTATACCCCTATCTTATAGCACCCTCCTCCCACCAGGACTGATTTCGTTTTTGGTCAGTCACCTCACTCCATGGGATAATTCTATCTGAGCTCTCTTCAAAGAATCCAGGGAAGCAGGGGCCAGCTGGATTAGTTGTTTATTTTAACCCTTCTTAACAAAACAAATCAGATCTCACAGATTCTTCCCTCAAAGTGTGTGCAGACTTACTGGTCCCTTCCTGTGTCTGTCCCTCACACCTGTACACTCAGCAACGCACAATTCCAGACTCTTACCTCACAGCCTCAGTAATCAAGGACTTCCCCAGTTTCCCTTCAGGCCACTTGGTTTCTGGAGCAATTCCCTTCTGCAGTGTGTCCAGTAGCAGTCCATTGGGAGCCACCCTCTGAACCTTCAAGTTTCTAGAGGGGGTTGCAGTCTCTTCTCTCCATCTCATCCTGTCCTCTTTTAGAAGGATTAGCTAATTAAATTCCAGCTTTTCTTTCAGGTGCAGTGGATGAGGTTAATCGGCCAGGCATCATCTACAGGCCTCTAATCCCAAAGGAATAGTAATGATTATAACTTCACAAGGAACAAGGGAGAAAGATGGAGGAAAGTGTAGGTCCCCTTCTTATCCCAGAAGGACAGCAAATTACTAACAATGTCAAGAAGGTTGAGTTATTTAATGCCTATTTTCTTTCTGTTTGAACAAGAAAGGCTAATGGTGGCCAGATACTCAATACAATTAATATTAACAACAGGGAGGAAAGCAAACCAAAATAGGGAAGGAACAGGTTGAAGAATATTTAAATGTATTTAAGTTGGCAGTGCCTGATAAAATTCATTCTAAGGTACTTAAGGAACTAGCTGAAGCAATCTCAGAATCATTAGCAGTTATTTTAGAGATCTCATAGAGGATGGGTAAGGTCCCAGAGGATAGAAGGAAGTCAAACATCGGACAATCTTTAAAAAGGGGAACAAATAGACCAGACAGCCTGACTTTGCTTAATTTATTTATTCCAATATTTTTTCAAGTACCAGTCTGTTTGCAAGGATATAAAGGATTATAGCCAACATGGATTTATCAAGAAGTCATGCCAAACCAACCTAATTTCCTTCTTTGTAGGGTTACTGGCCTAGTGGACATGGGGGAATAGTAAACATGCTATATCTTGATTTTAATAAAGCTTTTGACATGGTCCTATATGACTTTCTTATAAGCAAACTAAGGAAATGTGGTCTAGGTGAAATTAGTAGAAGGTGGGTGCATAACTGGTTGAAAGACCATATGCAAAGCGTAGTTATCAAGGATTTACGGTCAAACTGCAAGGGCCTATCTTGTGGGCTCCCCACGGGTCAATCCTGGATCTGGTACTACTGAATATTTTCATTAGTGACTTGGAAAATGGAAGAGAAAGCATGCTTATCAACTTTGTGGATGACAGCAACCTCCAAACAGTGGCAAGCACTTTGCAAGTCAGGATTAGAACTCAAAACAACCTTGACAAATTGTAGAATTGATCTGAAATTTTTTAAAAAAGGATGAAATGCAATAAAGACAAGTGCAAAGTACTTAGCTGAGGGAGGAAAAATCTATTTCACAAATACAAAATAGGGAATAACTGGTTAGGCAGTAGTACTACTGAAAAGGATCTATAAGTTATAGTGGATCAGAAAGCTAATGAAATATCAGCTATTTAAAATGATGAAGTGATTATAGGCAGAGCTGGTGGTACCTCCAATAACTGAGGTTTCTTTACACGTTCCATTATAAGACTTCATTCAGTTGCTTATAATTTTGCCAAACTTTAGCTGTATGGGCTGAAATTTTCCATGCTGAGTATCTCCCTCAGGATGAATTAATTTGGAAAGATTCAGCCAAAATGGTTAAGCCATTTACAGGAATGAGGCTAGGGAAAGATGAATTGTTTTGCATTGTTTAAAAATAATTATAGTGATCTGTTTTTCTTTGAGAAGTTCTTGGACCCCCACCCCACCCCCACCATGCTTTGGAACAGGTTGATGGCCATTGTGTCTGGGGTGTGCCTTTTTAGAATCTCCATGAAAATCTGTCCAAATTATAAGTCTCTGAATAATTGCAGTTTGCACATGCACAGTAGAGACATCTGTGAGTTCAATAGCTAAAATCTCTGAATATTCCATCATCACTGAGCATGCTCTAGCCTCTCGCAGTTCCTGTATGTGACTTAACTGTACGTTGCACCATCCCTACAGCTTTGAGCAGACGGTTGAACTAAATGATCTTCTAAGGTTGCTTCCAACCCTAATTTTCTATAATTCTGTTATTCTAATAGTTCCTGTAAGGTATACTTGAGTATACTGGTTTGAGTGCTTTTTAATATGACCCAGTTTGCATGGGGATAAGATGTACGCTTTACTAATGAAATGTATTCAGGGCTGCTTGGATTCTATATCTTCTCATTAAAAATGTTTCAAGCTGTTACCTCTGGGTACGGCAGAAATATTAGCTGGAATTTTCAAGGAAAGAAGCAGGGAATGCTGCAGTGGTTATTATAAGCTATATAAAAAGTGTATTAAAATAATATTGGAGTGTACAAAAACTCTGCTTTCTAGTTGATTTTGTTTGTGTGGGCAAGTATTTTGTCTGTGCATGTTGAAGAAACAGGATGTACTGAGCCAATTTTTAAATTAGATCATCAGTGCTAAGCTGTACCATGAACATTATGCAAATTGCTACATAGATAGTGGGATATTTGTAATTAGAAAATATGTAAGTGTTCTTATAGCATTTATGTATGACTGAAAGGCTATGTCTACACTTACAAAAGCTAGTTTGAATTAGTTAATTCAAACTAACTAACTTGAACTAATTTTAGTTAGTTCAAATTAACTTAATTCGAACTAGCATGGCCCCAATAGAATGCTAGTTCGAACTAGCCATGGCCATGCAGGGCACTTGCTTAGTTCGAATTTGTCAGTTGCATGAAGGTCAATCTGCCAATTAGTTCGAACTAAGCAGTTAGTACAAACTAATATGGCCACATTGACTTCATTCGAACTAACTATTTCGAATTAAGGGTTAGCTTGAACTAAGCAATCAAATTTATTAGTTCGAATTAAGGAAGACCTCAATAGACAGTCATCTAAATATGGATATATGATGATGCCCTGTTTGCGGAGATAGGTGGTGGTGACTGCTAACATCTTTGAGAAAACCTTTGGTGCCATGGAGAGGCTGAAGGATAGCACAGTGTACTGATAATGATTTTGTCCTAACCTGAATCGGAGAAGCCTCCTGTACGAGGGATGAATCGTTACATGAAAATAGGCATCTTGGAGGTCAACGGATGAAAACTAGTCCCCTTGCTCTAGCGTTGGAATGATAATTGATAGCATGACCATCTTAAACTTGTGTTTCATGATGAATTTGTTTAATCCCCTTACATCTCGTATGGGCCTCCAACCCTTGTTCTTCTTTTGTGTGGAAAAATATTGAGAATAAAATCCCTTCCCTCTGTGTTGACTGGGTACTGGTTCTACTGCTCCGATGGACAATAGATGTTCTATCTCTGTTTCGAGCAGTTGTACATGAGATGTGTCCCTGAAGAGGGATGGAGGAGGGGGATGGGGGGGGATGAGGTACTGGAGGTGAAGGGGCTGGAATAACCCTGTCGGATGATTTCGATGACCCATCTGTTTGATGTTATGGCTTCCCAGTTATTTAAATAGGGTTGCAAACGGTGTCCAAAGATAGTTGTAGCAATTTCTTGTGTAGGTCGGGGCGGTCGTTCATACCCTTGACCAAACCCTTGAAACTGTTGTTTGGAGGAAGGTGGTTGTTGCGTCACAGACTGGTTGTTGTTGGATTGGCGGCGGTGTTGTGGTCTTTGCCTATTCCTGTCCTGCTGCCTATTTGTCAGATATTGTTGGTATTGTCTCTGATAAGGGTGGTATCTCTGCTGTCTCCTTTGTGTTGTTGGAGTATATATGCCCAATGTACAGAGTGTGGCTCATGAGTCTTTCATTGTATGCATCACCTCATTAGTTTTCACTCCAAACAACTTGTTTTTAATCAAAGGGTAAGTCTTCGATCGTTGATTGCAATTCCCTAGGAAGGGCTGCAGGCTGTAGCCAAAATGCGCGACACATAACTATTGCGATCGCTATTGTCCTGGCTGCTGTGTCAGCCCTGTCTAGAGCTGCCTGTAGGGCCGTTCTGGAGATAAGTTGTCCTTCACTAATCAGAGAGCAGAATTGTTCTCTTCTCTCCTCTGGGATTGCATCCATGAAGGTGGAAAATTTGGAATAAGTGTTAGAGTCATATAGTTTGAGGGGAAGGCAACGTAATTAGCTGTCCTGAGTTGTAATGTAGATGAAGAGTAGGTTTTTCTTCCAAACATGTCCGCCATCCTTCACTCCTTGTTGTGTGTGGTGTACTTGCCTCGTGTTTGTTTAGTTCTGTGCTGAGCAGCTTCCACCACCAGTGAGTTTGGCATAGGATGAGTGAAGAGGTATTCATTATTCTTTGAAGGAATATGGTATTTCTTATCTGCCCTTTTGCATGTTGGGGCAATTGTTGCTGTAGTTTGTCAGGTAGTGTTAACAGGATCCATAATAGCTTAATCCATATGTAATGCTACCGTAGATGAAGTGGATGTGTGTATTATCTTTAGTAGTTTGTGGTTAGACTGTGACATCTCTTCTAATGTGATGTCCAAATCTTGTGCCACCCACTTGAACAACTCTTGGAAGTGCCTAAAGTTGTCTGTTGATGTAGATGGGGTTGAGAAGATTGTCTCTTCCAGGAATGAGGAGGAGGTGTGAGGGATGTCTTTCTCCTGTGTGGAACCCTCCTTCACTTCATCGTGTCCCGTTGAATAGTGTTCAATATGGGTTTGTGAAGAGCAGGATAGAGATGGCACACCCCTGGGAGGTGGAGTGTCTACTGTAGGGGTGCATATATGCAGACCAGGCATCCTAACTACCCCAATGTGGAGGAAATGGACCCTGGGACATCATCCAGGGAGGAGGGAACCATGAATTGCCAGAATGCTTCTTATGTTTCCTTCTGCTCCTAGCTGTTTTAGAGGGGTGCCTTGATGATACATATGAGGAAGAGATTGGAGAGTCCACGCCATTCTCATCACTGTGGGATAGTGGTGAAAGAGGTGACCTGTTCTCTCTATAAGGTGAGGATGGTGGGGAGGATGATAGCTCCAGATCTCTGTGACTGGTCTTTTGCATATGCTTGCCTGTGCTCTTTGCAGTCTGCGAACCTGTAGGCACCAGTCCTGATGTAGGTGGCGCTACAGAGTGACCCTATGCCATCACTGCACTCAGTGTTGAGGAGGAAAGCAGTGGAGCCGGCATTGTTGAACGTGCTGGTTTTTGTGGTGCCGTAGTCAGCGGTGCCTCTGCTTGTTTCTGCACCAGCTTGTCAGATGATGCCATCCTAGCATTCAGCTCCAAGCCTCTCTGTGCCGTTTTCAGAGGCACTGAAGAGGAGGCTTGCTGCTCCTTGTGCCTTTCCTGTGCACTGTTGGTCGGTACTGAAGTAGCTGCGGTACCGAGCGATTTTTGAAATGCCACTAGTTTTGGCGGTGCTAGTCTCTTCCAGGGAGCGGGGACGGGGCTCCCTGATGGAATCGAAGATCTTTTCCTTTCGTGGACACCAGAACAAATGGTTATAAACTGTCCATCAAGAAATTTAGGCTTGAAATTAGATGCAGGTTTCTAACCATTAGAGGAGTAAAGTTCTGGAATAGTCTCCCAAGGGGAGTTGTGGGGACAAAAACCATAACTGCTTTCAAAACTGAGCTTGATAAATTTATGGAGGGGACGGTATGATTAGCCTATTTTGGAAATTGACTGATTTTTGGCTACGTGTGCTGGATGTACAAGTGGCCTAAGAGGGGAGAGTACATGGGGTGGGTTCTGAGTTATTACAGAGAATTGTTTCTTGGGTAACTGGCTGTTGAGACTTGACCACATGCTTAGGGTTTAACTGATCACCATATTTGGGGTCGGGAAGGAATTTTCCCCCAGGGCTGTTTGGCTTGGGCTCGGTGGGGGGGGGGGGGTTCGCCTTCCTCTATAGCACAGGGCATGGATCACCTACCGGTGAATTCTCTGTATCTTAAAGTCCTTAAATCATGATTTAAGGAGGTAACTAACTCAGTCATAGGTTGGTGGCCTATTGCTGGAGTGAGTGGATGAGGTCTTGAGACCTGCATTTTGCAGGAGGTCAGACTAGATGATTGTACTGGTCCCTTCTGACCTTAAAGTCTATGAGACTTGTGTGGCCCCCATTTGGAGAACTGTGTTCAGTCCTAGGCACCATACTTTAGGAAAGATATGGATAAATTGTAGAGTCCAGAGGAGGGTAACAAAAATGATAAAAGATTTAGAAAAACCTGACCTATGAGAAAAGGTTAAAAACAACCTGTGTGTTTAGTCTTGATAAAAGAAGACTGATGGGGAACGTGATATGTGGTCAGAACTTTGTTAGATAAAGGCCAGGGATTGATTGTGCTCTATGTTCACTGAAGGTAGGCCAAGAAATTATGGGAATAATCTGAAGCAAGGGAGTTTTAGATTAGATATTAGGAAAAAATTTCTGACTATAAGGCTAGTTAAGCACTGGAATATGTTTCTAAGGGAGAGTACAGAATCCTCACCATCGGAGGTTTTTAAGAACAACTTTGATGGTCAGGGAGGGTCTAGGATTACTTGACCCTGCCACAGGATAGTATGCTGGACTCAGTGGCCTCTCAAAGTCCTTATCAGCCCTACAGTTCTATGATTCCCCTGCTTGTGAGCCCCCATCCATTTGCCTCATGCTTAAAACGAAAAAAATATTGTGCTTAGCTATTGACCGTCCAGTGCTACTGATTTGTAAATTGGTTTACCTCTGTTATACGTTCTATTCAAATAGAGAGAAAAAAATAACTTCACTGACACACCATCATCAGAATCTTTGCTGATGAAGGATTGCTAACTGCTTCTCATGTTTACAGCTTAGCTTTAACGACTTGCCTCCCCATCGCTCTACCTGCCAATGGCAATAAGCCTACGACTTATTTGCCTTTTGGTTTGAATTAGTCAGACGGGCATGGACAGGCTGATGTAAACACCAGCATTACCAGGCCTGCTGTGGCACATCATGTCAAGAGGCATCCTCAGAACATGACAAGAAGGAATTTACAACTGGAAATCCCGACAACTGCCTACCTCAATGAAGCAGGCAATTTGCGAAAGCGTAGGTGATAAACAAATTACATCAAATAGGAATGCAGTCATGGACTCAGGGGCCGCGTCCTTTCCGTTTGTTTATCATCTTCTCTTAAAATTAATTGAGAACACTGAGCTTTTACCCTTTACTGTAGCTGTACTGTTTTGTGGGCGATGTGTATATGTTTTTCTCTTCAGAACTGGAAAACTTGATATGCTAGATGACTGGCTAAAGATCCCCCATCTAATACTAGAGCCATATCCTCAATTGCAGGATGCTCTGTTCAGCACAGCTGAAGAGTGAGTTTGAGATACCTGAGCTCCTTTGCCTCTTAGGGCTGTGGGAGGTTAGTTCAGCTCCCAATAAGGTAGCCTGCAACTGTCCCTATGGAGCTGCTGGAGCAGGTGGGAATAAACAGATTGGCCTGTGCTCCAGCCATGCCTTCTGCACCAAGAGTGGCTGGCATAGAGCCAGCTACAGCAGCTGTAAGTTACCTGAGGATTTTGCTATACCAAGGGGATCCCCAGGTGATTACTTAGAGCAGTTTTACCATAGTTTTGAGCCATCTGAGCATTGCAGAGCAGCCTTATCAGAGTGAAGATCTGGCCTGTAGATATTCTCTCTCTCTCACTCACCCTTTATGCCTTCTTCCTTCATAAGCATTTGATTCACTCTGATCCAGGGGCACCACCGCTATAAGACTCTTAGTCCCTCTTAGCTTAGCCTTAAGCCCTACAAAACCAACTGAAGGGAGGCCTATAATAAAAGGGGAAAATGTCTGGTGGTGTGCGAAGTTGGGCAGTTGAGTTCAGAAGGAGGATACAGTCACTATTTAATAGCTTCATAAAATGATCTGGAGGATGGAGTAAATGCATGCTAATGCTCCCCGTTGATGAAACCCAGTGCTTTTTTTGTTTAAAAAAACATAGGTGCTGGTACTGAGCCAGGGACGTGGGGCCAGCGGCGGCAGGAGCCGGGGTCGCATCGCTGTGAAAAAAAGGTGCCGGTTCTCCATACCCCTGAGTGCCATCACAAAAAAAGGCCTGATGAAACCTAAGTGAGAGGCCCTGTGCACATCCCTGGAGACTAGAAAATAATACAAAGGAGTTTAAATTTGGGCAGGGAATAAAAGAAGATTCAACCTAGATAAACACAGGAAAGGAAACAGATATTTAACAGAAGAGCCAGCGATGGAAAGCAGTCATGGTAAAGTGGCATAATGCGTAGCAAATCTAGATTGGGTTTTGTGATATTCTGGCAAAGAACTTCAGGTTGCGTATAGCAGGCATCCTTGTAGCTAGGTGGGGTGATAGTATCTTGTCTATATGAACCTGCTGGGATTAAGCCAAGAGTATTGCTTTCACTTGTGTTCTTTTACCGGAAAAATGTAAGCTAATAGCAAAACTCGAGAAAAGTAATACAAATGGCTAGACTAGGCTGGCAAGGCCGAGAGTGACAAAAGAGCAACCCTAATTGTCCATAAGCGTATTTCAGGTGTAAACACCATGGAGGAAATTGAGAAGCAGAAAACAAAGAAAAAGGAGCTTTGAAGACTGAAACATCACAAATAAACCTTTTTCAAGGCAAGATCTAATAGCATATAAGATTATTCTAACAGCAAAAGAATACATCATTTGAACCATTTAAAATCTCACTGGCCAAATCACTACAAAATACATTCTAGGGAACCATCTATTGTTGGCTGGGACCAGGAGAAATCAGTATTTTTACTAATTTATGTATTTATTTATATTTATAAACTCCTAAGGGGATAATGAAAGACAGCTGAGGTGCTGCAAGGCATTGAAAAATGCATTACATACTAAAGCAAAAACTATGTTTATTGCAAAAACAACAAGAGTCCTATGGCACCTTATAGACTAACAGATTTTCTTTGACATAAGCTTTCGTGGGCTATAACCCACTCTGAAGAAAATCTGTTAGTCTATAAGGTGCCACAGGACTCCCATTGTTTTTGCTGTACACAGACTAACACGGCCCCTCTGGAAATTTCTACCATGTTTCTTGCAAACACTTATCCCTCGAGGTCATGTGTCCTCTGTCAACCTCTCTTTATTAGCAATGATACATTGTTTTATTCTTACTTCAGTAGTGAAGGTACAGGTTTGTGAAGATGTTTCACTTCAGATAGGGAGTGCCCAACCTGAAAAGGTTGAGACACCCTGAACTAGCTGACTTTGAAGGGCTTTTCCATCTCAGATACAGGATTCCAAGAACATTTAACTAATAATCAGTGTATCCATCATTCACGGGAGCCCCTCCTTCTCTCTGGTTGGAGAGAAGACACTTTGGCTATGTCTACACTTGTTAATTTAAGTCGACTTAGCATGTCCACACTCAAAATTTAAGTCGACTTATAGGGGACCCTACAAAATTGACCTAGAGCGTCCACACTGGATGCCTAGGTCGACTTGTAGGGGCTACGTGGACCTGGGACAGGACCACGGTGGCGGGGGGGCATCCCTTGCCAAGTGCCAGGGGGCTCATCCTTTGCCCCATTGTACCTTGGTACAATGGGGCAAAGGGGGACAGGTACCCTGGCAGGGCATAGGACCAGGGTGGGCAGGGCTCTGCCCTGCCCTGTGGGGGGGCATGGCAGGCTGTGGCTGTGCCAGCCACCCTGGCAGGGAGGGCAGTGGGGGAGTCCTAAAGCCCCCTAAGTTGACTTAAAGTCAACTTAGGGCTACTCCACGTCCACACTGGCTAAGTTGACTTTCTGAAGTTGATTTAGCCAACAAAGTCGACTTAAAACTAGGTTTTATAAAGTCAATTTAAGGAAAATGTAGTGTAGATGCAGATTAAATTAAGTCGATTTAAGCAAGCTTAAGTCGACTTAATTTGTAAGTGTAGACGCAGCCTTTAGGACCCAGTGAGCAAAGCCTCAGCATAGCTCCATTCAGTTATTTCGATGGAGTTATGCCCTTTCCCCCAGCTGAGAATCTGATCCAAAACCTCTTTGGGCTGTTCAGCTTAGTAGTTTGTTGTAAAGAATATTAGGAAACCCTGCATAGCAGGGATTATGTAAATAGAGTTTATATTGCCTTATTTCTTTCAATTTATCCTTTACTGTAAATCTACTCCATGCGTGATGCTGCCTCATATGACTTCAGTTAAGCCATATGTTACAGTGTGATACAACCAGGAGAGGAAGCATCACGCACATGGCAATGCAAAGAAGCTTTTTTCCTTTCTTGAACAAAAAACTCAATAACATCTTCACACTACTTACAAGTCAGAAGGCATGCTGGGCATGTCTCTGCGGGAATTAATACCTGGTAATTAGCACATCCCTACAGTAGTGCTCTACAGGCACCAGCTGGAGTGATAAATTACAGCTCATGAATTGATTTCCCAAAGAACCCGTGATGTGCAGACAGTGCAGGCAAGGACTGGAATATATCCAAGAAGGAAATGATGCCGGTGTCATCCACTGTGGAGAAATAATGAGGGTAATTTTTCAGTAAGTGTTTGCAAATACAAAACAAAAAACAGCCCAGAACAAACATTTGATATTGGAGTGAAAGCAGTCATCCTGATGGCACCAGAGATTCTGATTAGATTTACAACCTATTAAAACAAATTGATTTTGCTATCATTTTTGGTGATTACAAACAAATGTCACTTTATTTATTTATCTATCCCAGGAAGCATATCACAGTTTAAATTAGTCCTTAATAGGAAGGTGTCAGCAAATGCACTAAGATTTTTAGTGCCTAATTAGCAGTGTGCTGTAATTGCTTCTCTTCTCATTACGGGTTATTCCAAACTCATCTCATTTTGTAGAAAATTATAACCATGTTTATAAAACCCTTCTGGACTTTCTCAAGATGGTGAGGTTTTGCATTGGTTTCTTTCTCTGCATCACCCACTCATTCACCTTCCCCCTTCCCTGCTGAGGGTCGAGAGCTGACATTTTGTTCCCACAAGGAGCGAAGGTAGAGGACAAGAGCCCACTGCAGCTGCCTCCACACTATGGCTATGTCTACACTTGCTAAAATTAGTTCGAATTAGTTAGTTTGAACTAACTAATTTGAACTAATTTTAGTTAGTTCAAATTAGATTAATTTGAACTAGGAAAACATAGTTCGAACTAAGCAAGTGCCATGAATGGCACTTGCTTAGTTCGAATTAGCGATCCCCATTCATTTCAATGGCCGGTTAGTTCGAACTAAGAAATTAGTTCGAATTAACATGGCCCCCTTTAGTTCGAATACCCTATTCGAACATATTAGTTCGAATTAAGGCAGACCTTAACTCGAACTAACTAAAGCCGAGTGTATCCATGGCTTTAGTTAGCTCAAATTAAGCCTCCTTAATTCGAACTAACTTGCCAGTGTAGACATGGCCTATGAGTTCCCAAAGGAGCATTAGTAGCACAGGGCTAGAGAGGCAGCTGGCTTGTTAGCTGGCAAGTTTGGCAAAGCTCAGCTTGTCCTTTCCCTCGTGCAAGCAATATCCTCTCAGTGAGTGATTAGGAAGACTTCCATTTCTCTTCATTGGAAAAACCAACATGTAGAACGGATCGTTGTTTGCATCTTCCCCATTCACTATCTGCGGAGGAGAACGGATCATTGTTTGCATCTTCCCCATTCACTATCTGCAGTGACACAAAACTGTTGGCTTTCAGGGATCCAGCCTCATGAGATTTCATTATTTGAAACAGTGAGCCAAACAGAAATTCCTTGGATGTGTCATATCCTTATGCAGTAGGCGGCTCATTAATAAGCACTCTGTATTGTTGGGAAAGGGAGAGAACAGACGGGCTAGCTTGCTATTAAAACCAGGAACAGCAGTAAGACATCTGTAAATGTCAAGGACATTGTAACAAACCAAGTGTGTTTCATTCTTCTTTTTCACATTGACTTGCTTTGCATCTGGCATATTTTACCAGTGACACTATGAACTAGCAGACGTGGATGACTCTGCAAGCTGCTCTTATGAACTTGCCTGAATAAAGTAACAGGCTCCTGGCATGGGGAGCACCTGGAACTTGTCAGTTTTTTTAAAGCTAGGAAAGGTAAACAGAGGGACCGGTTCAGTGAGCTTGGAGTGGTTTGTTTATGCATGCTTTCCAAGTCCCAAGACTTCTACCGGCATTGCATAATAACACAAGCAAGGAAAACCAGCTTTCATGTAACAAAGACAAAAAAGAAAATGGCAACTGCTTACATAAGGTCGAGCAATTGAACTTCCAGAAAATAGCTAAGGCAACCCAACAGCAGAAGGAGAAGAGGAATAAGAGAACATAAAAGTAACCAGAATATGAAGAAAAAAAAAATACTGCTCCCATCACTCTCAGAAGTATACACGTAGGAGTCTGGCAACAATTATGAGTCGCAGATATTCCAGTGCTTATCTACCCTAACAGGAAGTTTTCCTAACATCCAGCCTAAATGACAGTTGCTGCAATTTAAGCCCATTGCTTCCCTCAGAGGTTAAAGGAGAACAATTTTTCTCCCTCCACCTTGTAATAACCTTTTATGTATGAGGCCTAATCAGTGCGGAGTAGAGTGGAAGAATTACTTCTTCTGTCTTGCTTGCAGCACTCCTGTGAATACAGCTCAGAATGTCTTTTTTTTTTTTTTGGTAACAGTGTTACATTGTTGATCCATATTTAGCTTGTGATCCACTATGACGCCCCTCATCCCTTTTTTTCAGTATGCTTTCCCAGGGAGCCATTTCCCATTTTGTATGTGTGCAACTGATTGTACCTTCCTCAGTGAAGTACTTTTCTTTTGACCTTATTGAATTTCATCCTATTTACTTCAGATTTCTCCAGTTTATGCAGATTAGTTTGAATTTTAATCCTGTCCTCCAAAGCACTTGCAACCCCACCCACCATGGTATCATTTGCAAACTTTATAAGTGAACTCTCTATACCATTATCCAACCCAATGATGATGATATTGAATAGAACCATCCCCAAAACAGATCCCTGCAGGACTCCACTTAATATGCTCTTCCAACTTGACTGTGAATCACTAACTACAATTCTCTACTAACTACAATTACAGCCTGACCTGATCCTATGTCATACACTCCCCTGCATTTAATTTCCTCCCATTCTGTAAGTTTCCCATCTTCAAAGCGTCTGACAAAGTGGGATCTTCTCCCACGAAAGCTCATGCGATAAATAAATCTGCTAGTCTTTAAAAGTGCCACAGGACTCTGTCGTCTTTCTACAATTCTCTGGGAACGGTTTCCAACCAGTTATGCACCTACCTTACAATAGCTCCAGCCAGGTTGTGTTTCCCTAATTTGTTTATGAGAAGGTGACACGAGACAGTATTAAAAGTCTTACTAAATTCAACATATACCACATCTACTGCTTTCCCGCATCCACAAGGCTTACCCTGTCAAAGCTGTCAGGGTGGTCTGACATGATTTCTTCTTGAGAAATCTATACTGACTGTTACTTATCACCTTATTATCTTCTAGGTGTTTGCAAACTGATTGCTTAACTATTTGCTCCATTATCTTTCTGGGTACTGAAGTTAAGCTGACTGGTCTGTAGTTCCCTGGGTTGTCCTTATTTCCCTTTTTATAGATTGGCAATATATTTGTCCTTTTCCAATCCTCCGCAATCTTCCCTTTCTTCCATGATTTTTCAATGATAATCACTAATGGCTCCGTTGATTTCAATGGTTAATCACCCTCACTGTTAAAAAGTTGTGCCTAATTTCCAATTTGAATTTGTCTAGCTTTAGCTTCTAGCCATTGGTTCCTGTTATGACATGTGCTGCCATATTAAAGACCCCTTTAGTACCTGGTATTGTCTCTCTGTGAAGGTAGTTGTACATCATAAGCTATTTTGCAATCTTTTTTTATAAGGTAATTAGAGAGTACTCTTTAATTTTCTCACTGTATAGCATTTTCTGCAGCCTTCAACTTATGTGGCTCTTTTCTGTGCCCTCTCTCATTTTTCAGCTTCCTTTTTATAAAAAACAGACCCCAGCATTGGATGCGGTATTCCTATATGGATCTCACCAATGCCATGGCAATCTTATGATTGTCTTTAATGTATTAATTCTTCCAAAATACCTGCTAAACAACTTTTGACCTGTAGCTCATTTGAGGGCCTTTTATTCAAGCTGAGGTGGTTAGCTTGAAAGTCAGGACTCCTGAGTCCTATTCCTCCTATGGTACATCTACACTGCAAAACAGAAAGGTGCCATGGCAGCAAATCTCAGAGCCCAAGTCTACAAACTTGATCCTAAATGTGTAGACATTCTCAGTTGGGCTGGAGTGTAAGCTCTGAGACCCATCCAACCCTTGCCCGGTTTTTGAGCTGCTCTCTTTACCTGGTAGTGGAATTAACTTTTGGAAGTCCTTTGTGTGGCAGGCTTGCGTGGGAGCAGAAACAGCAGCTCGCGTAGTTTTCTTGATCATCCTTTCTTTCTATGATGTGACAAGGCTCACCGTCCATCATGGAAATTATCACCTAATGGGAGCTGATAGATCGTCCTGACTGTGCTGTGTCCTCCTGTGAGGCAATGGAGTTACATGGCAGAGAGGGCCTGCAGCAGATGACCCACACATACCCACCAGCACAGGCTGTTTAGCCCATTGCAGGTTAAGTACACTTAGTCGCCAGCTATAGGCAGTACACACTTGTCACTCAAGGTACTAGGGTCACTCTAGGGGAGCTACAGGGTCTGATGATGTAAACAAGCAGCCCTAATGCCAGCATTTCCTAACTTCTGAATGTTTGACTTTGCACCCCAATGATGTTCTTTTAACGCAGTGGTTTGTGTAACATAGATAACTATACCGCAGTCATCACCATTCTGTGTGAATATCCCCCAGTCATGTAAAGATTTCATCTGTTCTCCCACAGGGGCATATAGCCTGTGGAATATATCAAACAATGGGATTATTTCTCTTGGAAAGACAGTGGTTTTACTTTGCAACTTGACAAGAGTTTTGGTTATCATGGGACTGTGTTTGAGAACAGGGGAGGCACACTGTCCAGTGCAGTGGTTCTCAACCTTTTGGGTCTCAGAACCCATTTGTAAATATTTATGGTCTGTCATGACCCAGTAAATACTCTAGGGTGGAGGCCCTGGGACAGAGCCGTAACTAGGCATTTTTGGACACAGAACGAATAAGCATATTTGTGCCTCCTACCAGAAGTGATGCATGAGGAGAACATGTGCCCCCAGATCTTTGAGTTGTACCCTCCCCAACTCAGACAGGCTGGGTGACCCATTGAGTGAGTCACGGGATGGAAGTTGTTCCCCCACCCTGAACCTCATCACTCTGCTGAGCCTTGCCACCCCTGTGGGGCTCCCGAGGCGAACCCACTGCACATGGTTGGCCCATGCCACCTTTGTGACTCTGTGCCCTGGGCGCTTGCCCCGCTCATCCGCTGGTTATGGCTCTGCACTGGGGGAGTTTTAATTGGATCTTGCCCTCCCAGAGCAGGAGTTGGGTCCAACCTGGTACTCATCTCCCAATAGCAGCTCCTGTAGTGCCTATTTTATGGGCTGGCTGGGTTTGGCTGTCCCCTCCAGGCATTGCAGCCTCAGGTTTGGCCTTGCCCCACTGGACCAAATTTGTGAGAGCAAAGTTGTGACCTGACTCGTGCAGTACCCCTCACTCAGATTTAGACTACCTGGCCTCCCTTTGTCATGATGGGGTAAACCAGAGTGGTGCTGTGACCCACAGGTTGCAGTGCCTGGTGCAGGAGAGGAGCTAAGCCAGCCCTGGGGGGCAAGAAATGCTATGCAACCCTTTGAAACATTCTGGGGACCAGCTTTTGGGTCCCAAGACACAGGTTCAGAAACTCTGATCTTGCAAATAGAGCCCTACCCTCAGAGTCAGGAGAGCTTACTTCTATTCCTAATTGTATCATTGCCCTCCTGTGTGACCTTGGGAAAGTCCTTTCATTTCTCTTTGCTTGTTTCTCATAATTGTTTGAGAGCTGTTTGAGATTGGACGCTCTTAAGTTTAGGGTCTGTCTCACACTAGCCTCACCAAGCAAAATGGGCCCTGATCTCAGCTGGGGCCTTAATACAAATAGGAGGTGTGGGTCCTTTTAGCAAAATGCCATCCCCTTTTCCAGCTCAAAGGGATAGACCGTGAGTGCATTCTGTTACTGGCTTTGAAGTTCAAAATCAGTACCTTGAACTTGATCCAGTATTCTACAGGAAGCCAGTGCAGTGTAGAGTTTGCAAAGACCAACATTCAGCATGTAGCAGGCCACTGACAAAGCCAGCTGGACCTTCTTCAAAGCATCTTCTGAAATCCTAATGTTTGCCCACACAAATCGATGTATTTAATTTTTGACACAGAAAGACGACAACTTTTCAGCAAAATTAGGTTTCCTCCTCCCCTAGAGCTGCCTGCAGAGCCCTATTTTCAAAGCTTAGGTCTCTTGCATGAACTTAAATTACTTTTTCCCTTTATTGCACTTGCTTCCTCAAACAAAAACAAAACGTCCCTGAAGCAGAAATAGTCATTAGTGAGATTTTGGCTACCAACCAAATTCTAGCGAGAGATTATATGCAACTCTAAATCACCTCATCTTTCACTTCCCAGTCTTTGGAGGATTGTTTTAAATCCCATTTGAAATATTGTGCAATGTAACATACTCCACAAGATATACTTATGCAAAAGTCACAGAGACAGGCTAAAACTGCAGGTTAGACTGTTTAGTCTTCATTATTTGAAAGTTTTATAGCTAGCTCATAGTTCAACTCCTACGGTAAACTGTGCAGTGCGTTTTCATGTAATCAACATTTTGGATTCATCTGTTTTGTCTCAATAAGATCTTGATTAGTCTCACTGTTGTGCAATATGGGATGACAACATTGTTTGTCTTCACTTACCAGTTCTAATCCTTTAACAAATCACAACGATTGGTTTTTATTTTTGCAGCTCTCTGCAAATGAGCATAGGATCTACACACTTGAAAAGGAAAATATTTACATACTATAGGCAACGTGTGCTTCACGATAGAAGTTACTTGTTTTTCACAACTATACTTTTCCAGTCAACATCATAGTAAATGATGAATATATTTGATTTTATATATTACAGTTTTTCAAAAGTTTTTTAAGGCAAATTGTCATTTACATATAATGTGGGGATACTTACTTATCAAAGCAAATATCATAATAGAATAATAATAGAGCATATCAAAACATGCACATTCCTCAAACTTTCTTAATTCACTTATAAAATATACTCTCAGGAAATTTAATTTTATATATAAAACAGATTTTCCTGTATAGTATGAGTGTAATTATAATGGATGCATTAAGACTGATTTCACAAAAGCAACCCAAGTTGAAACTTCTTCTCTTGAAATTATAAGGAAAACTAAGCATTTCCCTCACGTCCCCAGATTTCCAGTCCAGTGTGAGTTTTCATGGACCTTTTATATGATTCCCTTGAATGTTAAAGGTTATCAGCATTTTAAATAACTCATTAAGAGACACCAAATCTCTCTCCCTTATGGTGTTGCTCTAGATTTTCGCATTAGAGTTTTGGATGAATGAAATTAATCATTTTCAATATGACACTAGCACAGGTTTGTGTTTGTCATGTTAGGCTTTGAACTTTTCTAAATCTATGGACACATGGGCTATGTCTAAACTTGTAAATTTAGGTCGACTTAGCTAGTCGACATAACAAAGCGTCGATTTAGCATGTTACGTCGACTTAGCATGTCCACACCTAAATTTTAAGTCGACTATGGGGGGGACCCTACAAAGTTGACCTAGAGCGTCCACACTGAACGCCTAGGTCGACTTGTAGGGACTAAGGGGACCTTGGATAGGTCCACAGTGGCAGGGGCGCACCCCTTGCCAAGTGCCAGGGGGCTCAGCCTTTGCCCCATTGTACCTGGGTACAATGGGGCAAAGGGGGACAGGGACCCTGGCAGGGCATAGGGGCAGGGTGGGCAGGGCTCTGCCCTGCCCGTTGGGGGGCATGCCAGGCTCCCCCTGTGCCACCCCCTGGCAGGGAGGGCAGTGGGGGAGTCCTGGAGAGCCCTAAGTTGACTTAGAGTTGACTTAGGGCTACTCCACGTCTACACTGGCTTAAGTCGACTTAAGCCTAAAGTTGACTTTAAACGAGGTTTAACAAAGTCGACTTAATTTTCCTTAAGTTGACTTAAGCAGCTTGCTTAAGTCGACTTAAGGAAAGTGTAGTGTAGACGCAGAGTAAATTAAGTCAATTTAAGCAAGCTTAAGTCAACTTAATTTACAAGTGTAGACGCACCCTTAGACTGCAAATGGCCTGGGTGTTTTTGGAGATGACAAAAAGTTAGAAGACTCAGGCCTGGTCTACACTGAGGCCGACAACTGACAGGAGGTACATGACCTACATACTTACTTATGTTGCTAGAACGCAGCATCTTCACTGGGCTGCATCAATGGGAGATGCCTTCTGGTCAATGCAGCCTTCCTCTTTTTGGAGGGAGGGGAGTTGGATTTATTGCATTGACCGTAGAGCACTTCTGGGATCAATTGCATGGGTTTCCAGAGCCTACTCAGTCAATTATGCTGCGTCCATCTGTGCAGCCCTGGAAGCATAGACATACATTCAGAAATTAAAGCTCCAAAGAAGCTAATCACAATAACATAGAAATGTTTACTCTGCTGAAAAGAGCCACATAGTGGGTATTGAACTGGAAAGCAGGAGAGTCACAAGGAATTGAATCCTTCCACCAACAATTTCATCCAAGTTAGGTCTGCACTGCAGCTCAGAATAGACAGACGGAAGTCCACAAGACAACTGAGGACATTAAATGTACCAAAAAGACGGTTGCTTACCTGTAATTGTCGTTCTTCGAGATGTGTGCTCATGTCCATTCCCACTGTAGGTGTACGTGTCCCCACGTGCACAGCCACCGGAAAAATCTTCCCTAGCTATCCCAGTCTGGCGTCCAGCACCCCCTAGAGTGCCCTGCCTCTCCTGGGTATATCAGGGGACGCTGGGACCCAGCCCCCCAGTCCCTTCTTTCCGCTAACTCCGAAGCGGGGACGGCGGGCGGGTATGTAATGGACATGAGCACACATCTCAAAGAACGACAGTTACAGGTAAGCAACCGTCTTTCTTCTTCGAGTGCTGCTCATGTCCATTCCCACTGTAGGTGAGTCACAAGCTGTACCTGGATGGTGGGAGGAGTTACTTGGTTATCGTCTGCAACACCGCTCTCCCGAAGGCAGCGTCGTCTCTGGCGCGCTGGACAATTGCGTAGTGGGAGGCGAAGGTGTGGACGGAGGACCAGGTCGCCGCTCTACATATATCCGGAATGGGTAAGTTAGCGAGGAACGCTGCCGACGAGGCCTGCGCCCTCGTGGAATGAGCTGTTACCACAGCAGGCAGAGGGGTCCTGGCCTGGTTGTAGCACAGTTTTATGCAGTCTTTCACCCAAGCCGAAATACGCTGGGCGGAGATTGGGAGGCCTTTCATTCGCTCCGCGACCGCGACGAAGAGTTGCGGGGACTTCCTGAAGGGTTTTGTACGGTCGATGTAAAACGCCAGCGCTCTCCGGACGTCGAGCGTGTGCCACCTGCGTTCCTGCTCAGAGCGGTGTGGCTTGGGGCAGAAAACCGATAAGAATATGTCCTGGTTACAGTGGAAGTCCGAGACGACCTTGGGGAGGAAGGCAGGATGTGGTCTAAGTTGGACTCTTTCCTTAGAGAAGACTGTATACGGGGGTTCTGAAGTTAAGGCCCTTAGTTCGGAAACCCTTCGTGCAGAGGTTATCGCCACTAGGAACACCACCTTGTAGGACAGGATCAAGAGGGGGCAGGTGGCTAGTGGCTCAAAGGGGGGTCCTGTGAGTCGGTTGAGGACCAAGTTGAGGTCCCAGGGGGGGATTGGAGCCCGCACTTGGGGGTAGAGTCGTTCCATCCCCTTTAGGAACCGAGAAACCATGGGGTGGGAGAACACCGTCCCGCTTTCAAAGGGTGTGTGGAAAGCTGAGATGGCCGCAAGGTGCACCCTGATGGAGGATAGGGAGAGTCCTGCATCCTTCAGGGTTAGTAGGTAGTCCAGGATCCTCTGAACCGGGGCCTGGGCGGGTGAGAGGTGCATAGAGCGGGCCCATGTAGAGAATCGTGACCACTTGGAGCGGTAGGAGCTTTGAGTGGATGGTTTCCTGCTACCCAGGAGCACCCGCTTGACTGCCGCCGAGCAGGATTGCTCCTCCGGATTCAGCCATGCAGTCTCCAGGCCGTGAGGTGAAGTTTGGAGACATCCGGGTGGAGAACCCGCCCCGCCTCCTGGGAGAGGAGGTCTGGGAGCGCCGGTAGTTCCCAGGGCGTTGCTATGGAGAGATCCAGGAGCGTTGTGTACCAGTGCTGGCGAGGCCAGGCTGGGGCGATAAGGATGATGTTCACTTTGTCTCTCTTGATTTTTAGGATCACCTTGCTGAGCAAGGTAATCGGGGGAAAGGCGTATAGGAGGCCGCCTGACCAGTTCGTGAGGAAGGCGTCCACTGTGGTCCCTGTGTCTGTGCTCTGTAGGGAGCAGAACTGCGCACATTTCTTGTTCTGTTGTGTGGCAAAGAGGTCCACTTGGGGATAACCCCAGCGTTGGAAGATCGCGGATGCAACCTCGGGGTGAAGGGACCACTCGTGGCGAGGTAAGAATACTCTGCTTAAGCGGTCTGCCTCCGCGTTCTTTATCCCGGGTAGGTGTGCTGCTGTAAGACGCATATGGTGAGCAATAGCGAGTTCCCAGAGCGTAGTGGCCTCCCTGCATAGGGCTGGGGATTTGACTCCGCCCTGTTTGTTCACATAGTGCATTGCAGCAGAGTTGTCTGTTAGAATTCTGATCGTTTTTCCACCCAGAAGGTGGCGGAACACCTTGCATGCAAGGTGTATGGCCCGTAGCTCCTTGACATTGATGTGCAAGTCCTTTTCCTGTCGTGACCATAACCCCTGAGTTCTTGTGCCCGAGCTTATATGGGCTCCCCAGCCCAGGTCCGAGGCGTCCGAGATCATGGTTATGGAGGGTGGCTCCTCCACGAATGGAACCCCTTTTAGGATCTCCTTTGGATCCTTCCACCAGCGGAGCTGAGAGAGCACGGTATGCGGAACAGTAAGTACCTTGTCCAGGGAATGGCGGGCTGGGTGGTACACTTTCGCCAGCCATGATTGGAGCGGTCTGAGCCTCAGATGCGCTAAGGGGACCTCCGCGGTACAAGCGGACATGTGGCCCAGCACCTGAAGGCAGTACCTGGACGTCGTGGTGGGACAGCGCTCTAGGGCTGTTATTCGGGCTGCCAGCAACATGAACCGTTCGTCTGGCAGGAAGGCTCTGGCCCGGAGGGAATCGATCTTTGCCCCTATAAAGTTTATGACCTGTACGGGAGTCAGGGTGGACTTTTGCTCGTTCACGCAGAGACCCAGTCTGTGGCACGTGTCCAGGACGAGCGTTACTGCCGACCTGACCTGTCCCTGGGACTTTCCTCTGATTAGCCAGTCGTCCAGGTATGGAAAGATGTCTACACGAGTGCGGCGGAGATACGCCGCCACCACCGCCATGCACTTCGTGAATACGCGGGGAGCTGACGAGAGGCCAAAAGGCAGGGCGGTGAATTCAAAATGCTATCCTGCCAGGGTGAAGCGGAGGAACCGTCTGTGGGCTGGAAGGATGGATATGTGAAAGTAGGCGTCTTTCAGATCGAGGGCGGCAAACCAGTCTCCGGCGTCGAGTGTAGGGATGATGGCGGCCAAAGACACTATCCTGAACCTTTGTTTCACGACGAATTTGTTCAGTTTTTGCAGGTCCAGAATAGGTCTGAAGGCGCCGTTTGGTTTCGGGACCAGGAAGTAGTTGGAGTAGAAGCCCCTGTTCCACTCCTGAGGGGGGACCCGTGCGACCGCCCCCAGCGAAAGGAGCGATTGCACTTCCTCGCGGAGGGCCGCTTCTTGTGCGGGAGTCCTGGAGACGAACGGGGATGGTGGATGGTAGGGGGGGGGTTGATGAGAACTGGCTAGAATAACCCCTGGCAATGGTATTTAAAACCCATCTGTCCGAAGTTATCCTGGACCATTCGTGGGCAAAGGGAAACAGGTGGTTGCGGAACGGGAGGGGCGAGGTCGGAAGTGAGGCTGGTTGGTCGCCCTCGGGGAAACCCTCAAAACGGTCTCCTACCCGCCGGCGGGCGTCTCAGGCGGGTTTGCTGGAAGGGTGTGAGCGCTGAGTTATTGTTTTGTCTGCGCCGCCCAGAATTCCTGCTCCTGTCCCGTTGCCTATAGGGCGTGAATCTCTGGAACTGGGCCCTGTATGGTTGCTGTGGCCCTGCAGGCGGGGGCCTGAAAGGGCGCCTGGAGGAGGCCGAATTATGTAGGCCCAGGGATCTCAGGGTAGCTTGTGAGTCCTTAAGGCCATCTGTCTTTTCAGAGAACAGATCTGAGCCCTCAAATGGGAGGTCCTGAATGTTTTGATGAACCTCCTGAGAGAGGCCGGAGGAGAGTAGCCAGGCCGCACGCCTCATACAGACTGCGGAGGCGATGGATCTCCCTGCGGTGTCAGCGGAGTTGTACGAGGTTTGGAGGAGGGCCTTAGCCACCGCCAAGCCCTCATCCTGAATAGTAAGGAAATCCTGCAGGTGGTCCTGAGAAAAGGAATTGCTAAAGCGATGCAGCGATCTCCACAGGTTATAATTGTATCTGCCCAGGAGCGCCTGGTGGTTGACGATACGGAGGTGTAGCATCGCAGTGGAATAAAACCTTTCCCCCAGGTTATCTAGTCTCCTGTGGTCTTTATTTTTGGGCGCCGAGCCCGGCTGACCCTGCCTGTCCTTTTGGTTTGCTGCTTCAACGACCAAGGAGTTTGGGTTAGGGTGTCCAAAGAGGAAGTCGAACCCCTTAGCAAGCACGAAGTATCTTTTCTCCGCTGACCTGGATGTTGGGGGCACGGAAGCCGGCGTTTGCCACAGCGCTTTTATAATCCTCAGGATACCGTCGTGAACGGGCAGTGCCACTCTGGGCGGTGCACCTGGCTCCAGCACGTTGAAAAGGCTGTCAGCCGTCTCGGTGAGCTCCTGAGCCTGCATGTTTAAGTTTGAGGCCACTCTCTTTAACAACTCCTGGTATGCCTTAAAATCGTCAGGAGCAAGAGAGGTTGCTCGAGTGGAGGTTTCTGTTTTGGGCTCAGGGGTGGCGCGTGGAGAGTATAGCGCCGCAAGGTGCTGTGTGAGGGACGCGGCCCTCAGGGAGTCCGAGTACTCTGAGGTGGGAGGAGGGAGCCCGCGGTCCGCAACGGCGAGGTCCGTAGTGGCCGCGTACGGTGCGTTGTACGGCCACGGGGCCGGAGCCACCGTCCATGGGTCGCGCCGGTCCCAAGCTGGGCCCCGGGATTTTTTAAGTCTTTTAGAGTGGCGCGACTCCGAGGGGGAAGACCAGGAGCGTTCCCTCCTTCTGCGGGCGGCTCTCCTCCGGGATGAGGACCCCTTCCGCCCGCCATAATCCTTTCGGTGCCTGTCCCGACGTTTGCGAGAGGAGTAGCGGTCCACGGTCGAAGCACCTTTCCCGGAGGAAGAGGAAGATGAGGAGGAGGAGGAGGAGGAGGTTGTCCGGCCCCCAGACCCCGATGGAGCGGAGCGAGGGGTGTCCCCCCGTGTTCTCTTCCGGTGCGGCGACCGGGTTCTGCGACCCCTTGGTGGGGGCGAACTCAACGGTGCCGGGGGGGGGGGGGGGGCAGCAGGGGCTGGGCTGCGGCTGGGTGACCCAGGCCCCCTACTGTGCCGGGGACTCCAGTCTCCCGATCGCCTCCGGTGCCGTGGTGCCGCTGCTGCGGGGGCGGGCAGAGATCGGCCCCGGGGTTGCGGCACGAAGGGGCGCTCCGCGCCGGGGAGGAGCTGGACGCCGGGTGGGTCGGGGAGCCGCGGCGGCGGCGGCTGCGGTGCCGACGGCGTTTCGGCCGCAAAGTTGCTGCGGCGGAGGGGCTCTGTTCTTGGCGCCGGGTAGGGGGGAGGGTGCCGCTCCGAGGCTGGGGGGGTCCATAGGGGGCGCCCAGCTGGTGCTGTGCCGGTGCCCCGCGTCCCACGTTGCAGCCGGCGCCACGGTCTCCGATCCCGCGGCGGGCTGAGTGCCGAGCCCCCGGTCCCTTGGGGGGGGTCGGAAGGTCCATCAAGGACCTTGCGGCCAAGTATGCCTCCGGCGTGGAGGGTACTTGCCGCGGGAGGGAGCTCCTCATGTCCCCGGGCGAGCCTGGAGCCATAGAGCGGAGAGGCTGGCCCTTTAAACTTCGCTCCTCCTGGAGCTGCTGGGAGGAGCTCAACCCCGGTGCCGCCGTGGCCCCGGGGGAGCTGCTACCCCGGTAGTCCCGGGGCAGACTTTGCCGGCCGGGAGAGAGGGAGGTTGCCATCGCCGGAGCGGGGGACGAGCTGGTGGCTGGAGCCGGCAACAGAGCCGCCTCCAGCAGCAGGGCTTTTAGCCTGTTCTCCCTGTCCTTCAGGGTTCTGGGTTTAAAGCCCTTGCAGATGGGACATTTGTCCCTGCGGTGCGTTTCCCCAAGAGACTTGAAGCAGTTGTCGTGGGGGTCACTAAGGGGAAACGCCTTACCGCAGCCCAAGCAGGGCTTAAAACCTGGGGACTTCGGCATAAATGCAGAAAGTCCCAGGGAAGACTTATCCTTGCAACAATGTAGCTGGAATTACTAATTACACTAAACTAGAAACTAACTAACTAAAGGGAAGAGGCTTGCCTGAGCAAGCAGGAGTCCTGATGGCTGCCACGAGGCGGAAAGAAGACGACTGGGGGGCTGGGTCCCAGCGTCCCCTGATATACCCAGGAGAGGCAGGGCACTCTAGGGGGCGCTGGACGCCAGACTGGGATAGCTAGGGAAGATTTTTCCGGTGGCTGTGCACGTGGGGACACGTACACCTACAGTGGGAATGGACATGAGCAGCACTCGAAGAAGAAGGAAAAGATCCAAAATAAATTTTAAGAACCCAAATCATACAAACACATAGGGCAGAGTTGAACATCTCAGCCTGAAAAGCCAATCTTGCTGGAGATAAATTGTATATGGATTATTTTATACAAGTATTTCTACCATACTTACTATAAAAGTATCTACAATGTGGTAACCTGTCAATAATGTTTACTAAAAGTAATTTCTTTACAGTTCCTTATTTCCCTTATACATCCAGTGAAGTAGGGAAGACTAGGAACAGCTACTGGATGTCTGCTTCACATTTCTAATGCCATGTGTAACTTCAAGCAACAGCCCCAAAATATGACTAAGGAAGACATTCCAATATGATTTTCAGGTTGGTTTAAATACTAGCATCAGAAGATACAAAGTGTTAAAGCTGCATGGATGAACAAGCATCTAAGTAAACACCAAACTAGATCCAATTTACATCTTTGACTTATAGCAGGACTATACTTTATTTGCACAATTTCACTGATGCACGGATGTGTCTGGTGAAGATACTGTATGCCATTGGGAAAGTGCCCTCCCATCAGCATAATTATTCCATCTCTACAAGAGGCAGAAGCTATGTTAGCAGGAGACAATGCACTGGTGTGGACAGTGCATAGTTCACTGCAATTTGCGTCACTTGGGGGGTGTTTTTTCTACACCAACTGACCTAAGTTAGGTCAATTTAACGGATAGTGTAGGCCTACCCTCAATTTTAACAGGTTGTATCTCAGGCATGACCTAGATGCCGTAGTTGATGAATTTTATAAAGGTTAATTACTATCCCTATGAACATCTTGGCCAGCTTTCATTTGATTTCATGTCTAACTATTTGGTACTCCATACCAGTTAGATTTATTCAGATATCAAATGCCTAACTGTGTACTGGAGGTTTTCACAAAAAATGCTAGGAATTATTATTTCCATTTAAAGGCTGCATGCTCTTCCAGTTGGCTCTGAGAACATGACACATTTTTAGATACAAATCTGATCCATCTATATAGCCTTCCATAAACAATGCTATGGGACAGGATCCACACAGATTTTCCTGTGGGGGAAAATTAATGGCAAATAGAAGCACTCATAAAAACCTCTGCATTTGTAGAATTAGGGAATATGGGAGCCAGCTGAAATCTGAGATCTACACTTCTATTTTATACTTGTGTGAAATATTTGTTTCTCATTGCAAAAATGAATTTGATAACATAAATCAATGTGTGATTATCTTGAATCTGTTGCTAGAAAGACAGACAATAATACAAGCTGTATCAACTTCTCTCATTAATCTTCATGGGATATTAAGTTAGAATTTATGGTAGCACATTGGGGCACCAAGTCAGATGCACTCTTGACATGCTTAAAGTAGCTAACACCATCACAAAATAGAACTAAACAGAATATGAACTTTGCATCAGCACGTACACAGTGTACCTACCTGGAACATGGAAGATCCAGGACAGACACCAGACCTAAGAGTCAAAACTGCTGCAGAAAACACGAAAACACCACACACCCACCCACCCACCCACCCACACAGTGCCTGTTCCATGAAAGGTTGTCTTTCCTGAACGACATTAGGCTCTTCATTGTTACAGATATGGAAGGATATGTGTGGTGTTAAAATCAGAAGGAAGTACGATCCATTCAACACACTTAAACACTCATCTCATAGACTCAGAGACTTTAAGGTCAGAAGAGACCAGTACAATCATCTAGTCTGACCTCCTGCAAAATGCAGGCCTCAAAAACCTCACCCACGCACTCCAGCAATAGGCCACCAACCTATGACTGAGTTATTTACCTCCTTATATCATGATTTAAGGACTTTAAGGTGCAGAGAATTCACCGGTAGGTGATCCATGCCCTGTGCTACAGAGGAAGATGAAAAACCCCCAGAGCCCAAGCCAAACAGCCCTGGGGGAAAATTCCTTCCCAACCCCAAATATGGCGATCAGTTAAACCCTGAGCACGTAGGCAAGTCTCAACAGCCAGTTACCCAAGAAACAATTCTCTGTAATAACTCAGAACCCACCCCATGTACTCTCCCCTCTTAGGCCACTTGTATATCCACCACACGTAGCCAAAAATCAGTCAATTTCCAAAATAGGCTAATCATACCATCCCCTCCATAAATTTATCAAGCTCAGTTTTGAAAGCAGTTATGGTTTTTGCCCCCACAACTCCCCTTGGAAGGCTATTCCAGAACTTTACTTCTCTAATGGTTAGAAACCTGCTTCTAATTTCAAGCCTAAATTTCTTGTTGGACAATTTATAACAATTTGTTCTAGTGTCCACATCCGTGCTGTACTCAAATAATTCCTCTCCCTCCCTGATGTTAATCCCTCTGATGTATTTATAGAGATCAATCATATCCCCCCTCAGCCTTCTTTTGGTTAGGCTAAACAAGCCAAGCTTCTTGAGTCTCCACTCATAGGGCAGGTTTTCCACTCCACAGACCATCCTTGTAGCCCTTCTCTGCACCTGTTCCAGTTTGAATTCATCCTTTTTAAACACGGGGGACCAGAACTGCACACAGTATGCCAGATGGGGTCTCACCAGTGCCTTGTACAGCGGCACTAACACCTTCCTGTCTCTATTTGAAATACCTCTCCTGATACATCCTAGAACCACATTAGCTTTTTTCACGGCCACATCACATAGGCGGCTTATAGTCATCTTATGATCAACCAGTACTCCCAGATCTTTCTCCTCCTCAGTCCATTCCGACTGATGCGTCCCCAACTTATAGGAAAAATGCTTGTTATTTGTCTCTAAGTGCATGACCTTGCACTTCCCATTATTAAATTTCATCCTATTCCTGATACTCCAGTTTACAAGGTCATCCAGATCTTTCTGTATGGTATCCCGATCCTTCTCTGTATTGGCAATACCTCCCAACTTGGTGTCATCCGCAAACTTTATTAGCACATTCTCGCTTTTTGTGCCAAGGTCAGTAAGTAACAAAAAGGTTGAACACGATCGGTCCCAAGACAGATCCCCGAGGGACTCCACTGGTAACCTCCTTCCAGCTTGACAGTTCACCCTTCAGTATGTCCCGCTGTACTCTCCCTTTTAACCAGTTCCTTATCCACCTTACTATATTCATATTAATCCCCATCTTCTGTAACTTAATAACTCCCTGTGTGGAACTGTATCGAACGCCGTGCTGAAATCTAAGTAAATTAGGTCCACCGCATTCCCTTTATCTAAAAAATCTGTTATCCTTTCAAAAAAGGAGATCAAGTTGGTCTGGCACGATCTGTAAAGCCATGTTGTATTTTATCACAGTTACCATTATCCTTTATAGCCTTAAGTACTTTCTCCTTCAAAATTTTCTCCAAGACCTTGCATACTACCGAGGTCAAACTAACAGGCCTGTAGTTACCCAGATCCTTTTTATTCCCTTTCTTGAAAATAGGAACTATATTAGCGATTCTCCAGTCATACAGTACAACACCCGAGTTTACAGATTCATTAAAAATCCTCATTAAAAGGGCTGGCAATTGCATGAGCCAGTTCCTTTAGTATCCTCGGATGGATATTGTCCATGCCCCCTGATTTAGTCGCATCCAGCAGCTCAAGTTTGTCTTCTACCTCAGGTATGGTAATTTCCACTTTCATGACCTCGTTCCCATTAGCTTCCCTACCTCTATCCTCCAGCTCAACTTCACTCTCATTGAAAACAGATGCAAAGAACTTATTTAGACATTCAGCCATGCCTAAATTATCCTTGATCTCTACCCCATCCTCAGTTTTTAACGGTCCCAGTTCTTCTTTCTTTGTTTTCTTCCTATTTATATGGCTAAAGAACCTTTTACTATTGGTTTTAATTCTATATCATTCACTAGAGTCAGGATGACTTATTGCCATACCAGTAAAACACTTTGGTGAATTTCTTCACATGCTGGACTCCAATTCTGGAGTTAATCAATATTCTACAAAAGTAATATAAACACTTCATCTTTTTTGCCTTATAATCTACATAAGACTCCTGGGTAAACTCAGGTTTATATCCTACATCAAGCTGGTTCATCACTTAGGTCATCAGTGGACAATGAGGTAATGAGGGACTGCTTCTCTGCAGACTGTCTACTAATAAATTCAATAATTCAAGAGGTTTTTTTGTTCTGCACTGGACATGCATGGTATTCTTCATAGGTTTGTCTAAACTGGAAAGTTACTCTGTAGTAGGAACACATTGTCTAACATGCTGAATGCCCCAGATAGAGACAGATATGTTTAATATTAGACTCCATCAGAATAACAGCACTGAATATAACATGTTAACACATACTTTAACTATTAATATTCCAGCATAGATGAGCCCTATAAACAAGGTTGTACTTACTGTCCCACTGTCAACTTCCTGGTTCTGACAGCATGACAACTTCTTAGAATGGATCTCATTTTCCAAGATATTACAGTTACTTTCAGGGCCGATCAATGAACTGTGGAACAGCTGTTTAGGAAAACTCTGTTCATAAATTTGGGGCAATTTTTAAAGATAGTGGAGGGCTTTTCTCTCTCAACTTTTTGATTAATTCAAACAAGTTTTTTCTACTTCAGAAAAATATCTCAACCAACTCACTGTAACAATAAAATCCTAAAACTATTTCTATAAAAGTAAAGTACACTAAAAATATGTAAATATTAATAGAGGTGATATTAAAAATAATGTCATGGTTGTTAAAGGAGCTAACAATAAGATCATTTATATTGCCTTGAAGAAAAAAGCTAACTAGTAGTGATTGGGTATGTCATACAATTTAAAATACCTTACTCCCTCCTCCATGGCTAATGGCTCCTTCCTTAAAGCAGGAAATTCTAGACATTTATCAAGTTTTGAGAACACTGCAAAAGCACCAACGGCTATGTGACTCAACAGTAGGGACATACAAAGAATACAGTACTTATCTTAAGAGAACATATTTTATTATTTAATAGAAGTTTTAGCTTCAATATACAAAATAGGGGACTGTCATCCCAATTAACATTTACATAGTTACACAGAAATCATTTCCACTATTTGCAAGTGAAGATTTTTCCCCCTATTCCCCATTGCAATTACAATAACATAATGATACTTTTTAATAATTGGTCAGTTTTATTTTTTTTTTCCCCTGCCTTTTTTTTTTTTTTTTTTTTTAAATTACCTGTGGTTTCTGGTATTAATTTTATCAAGAATTTATATTTTCAGATGCACTAGAATTAAATTAAATGCAACATTTGGAACCACTATTTAAAGAACAAAACCAAAAACCCTATCCAAAATAAATCACCATTATTTAAAAAATATGTTGCAGTAGTAAAACAAAATATCCTGTGGTTACCAGTGAAACAAAAAAAATGCTTTAAATTTTGTTACTGTATAAAATGTTTAGCAACTAAGGTTGGCTTTTAACTACATACATTTTTTTTTAAACTGGAAGATGACTGCGCAAACATTTATCAATTAACAAAATGTAATATGACAATAGTTTTACAATGCTGTACCTTTAATGCAAGGGTCATCATCTTTCTGGCCAGTACTATGGTCCAACAGATTCATCCTCTCACTCTTTCCCCATAGATAGCTAGATAAACAAGCTTTAGGTTCTAAAATAATTGCTGCAAGACATTAAAAAATATCCAATCCAGTATATATTTTTATGGCTCCCAAAACATTTGTTATGCTTTTCTTTGCAATGCTGGTAGTTTAGCCAAACTGCATAATTTATATAAAAGAATTCTACCAAGCCACGGCTTCAGAAAACTTGCATTTATAAAAGCAATTTGTTGTAATAGGTAAAGGCTTTTCTTTCATATTTTTAAATAGTCCACTTTACTAAATGACCCTGTTCAAGATTTGTTCAACTGAATGAATAGATGAATTTCCTGAGCTAAAAAATACAAGTAAGTAAATATATTAGTTATAGCAGCAGACATTCTTTTAAAGGTTTTAACAGTAGCAATTAAAAAACCTTAGAAAATTACAATAAAGTAAAAATCACTATCTGAAACTAGACAAGGACATCCACAACCTGATTGCCATAATCTGGAATATGTATTCCATCAATTTCCAGAAATTACATTCAGACACTGTTAAAACAACATACTGATGCATGGGAAAGTGTCAAATCACAATTCACATATTTCTCATTACATCTATTAGTTGGTGGTGTTCACTTAAATCTTAATGCTGTTTCATAAACCCAAATTAAAGTAAACTGTTTAATTTCAGAAAATTTCACCTCATAATATTTACAAAATCTTAAAACACTAAACCTCCTAATTTAGATTCCTAGACTATTTCATTTATGATCAACCACATTTCATATTTTAGGCTTTTTTGAAAGTCACCCAAGCTGTTGGAGTCTGAATGTATCAATTTTCTGAGGAGGAAATGATATTCTGAAAACTGTTTACTTTTATCCAGGTTTCCCTAGCTAAGTATTTAGAGTATGCACCATTAATGAGTAAAGAATGGTAAAAATTGTGGTACACCACCATTTACACCAGTATTTCATTATGGTAAGCATTATTATAATCATCCTCCAAACATCTACAGGAAACATTTTACAGCTTGGCTTTTTCACCAGAGTGAAAACAAACTTATATTTTAATTTAATAATTAAACAATGTGAAACATTTAGTCAGATGCCAGTTTCTCCTGAAAGAGAAAATGCTTTTGTGTTTTATCAATTTTTTTTAAAAAAGACATTTATGTACTTTTAGACTTTCCTAAAAACATTTAAATAGAATAAGTAAATCAAATTCAAGTTAATATATATAATTATGTTCAAGATTTGTTAAACTCCGAGACAATACATAGGACCCTAGTAGTTTCAGTAATTCATAAATAAAATTAAACTATTATTAAAAACCCCAATCTTTCCCCATAGGGATATTAAAAGCCATAATTTTTACTGATTGTTCCCGACAGTATAGGTATATATTACTATAATGTAAGCTTCTTCAGCGAAGCAGAACATACTTGGCCTCCCTGACGCTAGTTCGTATTTTCAATTAATTATGGTCAAGAAGGCAATGTTGGGCTCAGGTATATTTCTTGTTTATGCATGAAAGAATCCAGGAAAACAACAACAAACAACAACAACAACAACAAAAGCCTGCCCGCCATATTCTTTCATAAATGAACTTAGCCAAATTAATGCACAAAGAATCCTCTTGTCTCTTCAAATAAGAAATCGGTAAAAAAAAAAAAAAATACTTGTAATTAGGCCCTGATCCAAAGCCCAGTGAAGTCAATGGAAGTCTTTCCACTGATTTTCAGGGGCTTTGACTTGGGACTTTAAAAAGAAAAAATGTGTTAATTGTTGGAAGGCTGCTCCTTCAAGCGTGGCTGGTATCTCTCTTTTCACCTAGCAGTTTTGATAGAATTGTGTAGTCAGCATGATACCTGAGCAAATAAAATGAACTTGATATGAAGGGCTTTAAAAAAAATCCAAACTCTGCTTTGTTGTGTGCAAACTGTGCTACTGCCTCTGGAGCTCCCTGCATTCTTTTTTTAAAATCAGTGCTTGCTCCAGTCCAACACAGTCAGAGAAGAAATGAGGCATAGAATCTCTCTTCACTAAAGTTCCCATTCAATCCCGAGACTGATAGAAGAGGATGTAACCAGATTCAGAGTTCTTTGAGATGTCTGATGTCAATCCATAGAATTCTTCAATCGCTTGTGCATCTATTTTCTAAAGACAACAAAAATACAAACACAAATTTTTAAAGCAAAGAACTCTACTATAACATGTATAGTCTATTAAGTTCCACTTTGTGAAATGGTGCCAAAATACTTGGGTCTCATCTGTTAAATGCCTTTCTCCATATAACCTAGGTTATGTAAGGATTATAAGGGCTGTTAGGTTTTTACTTCCATATCTTCCTTCTTCTGCAGAAGCTATTTTCAGCCCAGTTTAAGTATTCTGAACATCTAACACTAATAAATGGACTAACTATGAATAGAACTTTATAAACATTATCCAATAAGTTCCCCCCACCAAAAGTTTTTTTTCCTAAAGAGGGGCCAAAACTCCATACGAGTTATACATATATTAGAATTTACAATTTGCACTGATTTCATAACGTGGGCAGTGATGGGGGATGAGCAGTAAGGAGAAAAAGTCAACTGGCTCTTTTAAAAAATTATGAGCTACCAAGACCACAGACTCAAATTGCATGAAGAGCCTCTAGTTTGTGATATAGAGCAGGATACAAAGAGCTGTCAGATGTTACCACCAATGCAATCTTTACGAACACAACAGAAACTGAAGCCAAATTAAAGGCTATAAGCCAAAAAGAACTCTTGATTCAGAACAAGCCACAGATATATTTCATGCAGCAAAATCTGGAAACAAGCATTCATTTTCCTCACATCAATTATATTTAATCTAATCTTTTGCCTCCACTTCTGTGATGACTAATTGAATCATTTCCATCTTGAAGCACCAATAACCATAAAACATAGAGCTACTTAAGATCTAATACCAACCAGAGTCCTTAAGGAATGCAAACTGAAAAAGAAAATCCCTGCAAAGTATATCAAACATCAGGTACTAATGACAAGACAACAGAAACCACCCATCAATCATCTTGTGTCCCCCTATCTCTCTCTCCCCCTGCCCCCCCAAAAGGGAGAATAGGTACATCTCCTGCATCAAAAACTCTTAAGTGGTTTGGAGATCTCGAAGACATCTTCAAAATATAAGAACAGCCACACTGCGTCAGACCAATAGTTCACCTAGCCCCAAATCTTCTTTCAACAGTGATCAATGCCCAGGTGCTTTGTAGAGAATGAACGGAACAGGCAATCACCTAGTGATCCATCCAATCACCTCTCCCAGGTTCTGACCATCAGAGGCTAGGGATGCCCAGCGCATAAAATTTCATTCCTGTGCATCCTGGTAATAACCATTGATGGCGCTATCCTCCATGAACTTATCTAATTCTTCTTTGAACCCTGTTATAATTTTGGCCTTTACAACATCCTCTGGCAACAAGTTCCACAGGTGGACAATGTTAGGGAAGAAATATTTCCTTTTTCTAAAAAATAAAACAAAACAAAAACAAAAAAAAACCTTGTTGACTATTAATTTCATTGGGTGAACCCTGGTTTTTGTCTTATGTGAATGAGAAAACATTTCTTTATTCACTTTCTCCACACTATTCATAGATTACTATCATATTCCCTCTTAGTCACCTCTTTTCCAAGATGAAATGTTCATATTTTAAATCTCCCCTCATACAGAAGAGGATTCTAGACCCTTACTCACTTTTGTTGTGTGACTAAACGAGGAAACAGATGTTAAAGCTTGAATTGTCTGTCTCATGACACAAGAATAAGGAATATCCAGTGAAACTAAAAGGTTGCAAAATCAAAACTGATGAAAGAAAGTACTTTTCCCAACCATGTAATCAGACTGTGAAACTCATTTACCTTAAAATGTTGAGGCCAAAGATTTAGCAGGATTTAAAGAATTTATATGAACAACAAGAATATTCAGAATTACTATAGTTAACACAAACAAAAAAAAATATAACTTCATACTTCAACAGTTAAACCAATCTCCATCTATTAGGGATTAGGCTTAAATCTTTCAGACAGCCAAATGATTCTGTATCTGCCTACTGTGGGATTTCTTGCACCTTCCTCTGAAGCATCTGGTGATGGCTACTGTTAAGGAATGGGTACTGGACAAGCTGGACCATGACTCTGATCCAGTATGTCAATACCTGCATCCCTATAGGGCTTGGAGAAATGTTTGCCTAAAAAGCTTCTTGTTCTTAAAGAGAGTAGTAGTAAGCATCCATTTTTATCTACCTTTATCACAGGGTCCTCAAGTGAGGTTGCTAATGACCATAAGAGAGAAGCTACGTGACCTTATTCACACAGGAATTGCAAACGTAGTAGGGAAAAAAATGCAAAGATACATGAAGGTCTGTATCATCTCCTTGGAACACACTGAAAACTTCAGCAGCTGAGGGTTTGAAAACAAATGTCCATACTCAGAGTACAAGGCCATGACAGTCAGGTGATGACAAACATGCTTTTCAAGTCCTGCATGGATTTCAGGTTGGACTCCAGTTTCCTGACACATTAATATTTCTGGGACATTATACTAGCCACTGGAAGGGCTTACTTCTTTAATAACAAGGAGAATGCTGTGTCAATGTGCTTCTTAACAGAATCAGTGCATTGCACTGAAGAGTGCATCGCTTTTGAGAGTGCAATGTCAAAATCTGGATTCACCTGTGACTCAATTTCCCTCTCTTTCCTTGTGGAAGAGGAAACAGACAGAAGGATTCACTTCAGACTTGGCAAATCTTCTTATGAGCCTTTTGATTCAAAGAATCACCCTACAGTAAATTCAAGACTGAAGACTCCACTTACATTAGTATATCAAAGTCTTCTGTGAAAAAAAAAATTATGCTGTGTGTGATACTGGCTAGACTGGGGGGGGGGGGGGGCACCATTTATGGTATTATGTATCATCAATATTTCAAAATTACTATTATTCATACGAGATATGCCATGTAAGGTACCATTAGAAAGGTTATAATTTGCTAAGTACGATAATAATTCTATATGTATCTGTCATGTTTAGATTTATATTGGAAGATTTACAGAAACATGTAACCCTGCTTTCTAATGTTATGTGACCACTACTTTGGCCCTAACATTTTCCATACAGGAATAGTGGTTCTGTTCAACAGAAAGCTTTTCCTCCCTGCCAGGGAAAGGTAAAGGTTATAGGTGGCAAGATTGGAAAGAGATCTGCCATCAAGTATGCTTGATTCAGAATTGTGGAGTCTCCAGTACTTCTTTGAAATACATTAATCTACATGTGAGGTTGAGAGATATTGCAGAGAAGACCATCAAGGTCTAATTTAGCAGAGTTATTACTATCTAAGGCTGTGACTACCAGCAGTCTCCCTAGCACCAAATTTTTCTTATTTTGATAAAAAGCAATTATTTTGGAAAGTGATCCAAAAAATACATACATTTTCAATAAACAGCACTCCTTTCTCCTCCTTCAATAAATATCTAAACATGACTGTACTCAAAGAATAAGGATAGTTTAGGGGAGAAACGAAGTGTAGAAGTTACTCTGAAGATGAGATATCAGCACACCATCCTTGTTAATTTCTAAGTGATCATAAAACAGGTGCTGGGGGGAAGGGAGGAGAGGGAGATTTCTGTTTAGAAGGAGAAAAAAAAAGACCAGGGTTACAGCAACACTTACCTCTACAATATCATCATCAAAGAGCAACCAAAAATCATGACTCTTCACTATTGCAATATAATGTCCTCGATTAGGGCCACTGAATAAAAATTAAAAAAACCAGAACATTAACATTATGCCTGTCTATTTCACTAAAGAGCTGCTTTTTCACAAGAGAAACATTTATTAAAATTAAGCTGATTGTTTGTATTTCTATTTGTGTATTTATTCTCCTTTATGTTATCAAGGACATTTACATGAAAACAAGATATTAGTCATTATAACACCAAATACTAAACAGAGGAATAAGTAGCACAAATAGTGAGAAAATAAATGAAAAAGCCTGTTTCATGGCCAGACTTTATTGGCAGAACTAAGGACAAAAACAAACATTTTTATTTAAAATAAAGATTGAATAGGGAAAAAAACCTTTCCAAACCAAACCAAACTGGATTCTGGGGGAAACCAACAGCAAGAAATTTCATACCAAAAATAACTTTGAAGAATATTCTAAACCCATGATAAGAGGGGGACTTTGAAGATAAGTTCTACCAGAATTGTATGTTAATCTGTCTCAGTAAATGCTATTCAAAATTGCATGTGTGATAACAGGAAGTATTTAACAATCATGGCCTTGACCAGCCAGGATGGACAGAAGTTCAACTCAAATTTGTAACCTGAAGCACTGAAACTCAAGAAGAGGTCTGTGCCTGTTCTCTAAAGAAATTGCTTTGAAAACAGATAGTTTAACCAATTCTGAATAATTTTATCTACAATGTAATAGGAAAACTCCTGACAGCAACAACCTGCCTATAGAATAAAATGCAGGCCGCTTATAACAGTTTCACTGTACAAAATAGATTATGGCAAAGACCAAAAAAATTCTTTACCACCTAAGCAGACAAAACAGAAGACTTTAAAAAATGTTTTGCATCTCAATCAATCAGGCTTGAAACTGCATTTGTATTACAAATACTCAGTCTCTTTTCTCATTTCTCTATTCCAGGAGTAGGCAGCCCCTGGCACGCATGCCTACACTGGCACGCAAGCCTATTTGGAGCGGCACTCAGCATCCTCTGTGGTGCCACAGAAACTGCCACCAAAAGACACTCCAAGTGGTTTCTTTCAGGGGTGGCTGCAGTGCGGAGGTCCCTGCCGTGTCCAGGCCCCAGGCATACCCTGTAAAGAAGCCACCCAGAGCGGCTCCTCCCTGCGGTGTGCCGCTGCCAAAAGGAGTGACTCCAGGCAACTGGGGATAGGGGTCCCCAGACACGCTGCTGAGAAGAGCCCCTCCTAGTGGCTTCTTTCCATGAATGGGCTGTCGGCACCAGCTGAGGGTCGAGGAAGGGGGGGCCAGCACACGGGTCGGCAAAGGTTGCCCGCCCCTGCTCTATTCACATGTGATCTGTAAATCATACTAACTCATGAGATGAAAGCTCAGGAGAAGAGGATAGCTAGAGGTTACTAAGGCTATGTACACACGATCAGATTAAAGCGCAACATGGCAATCGCGCTATAAAAAACACGTGACCTTTATTGCAGGAGAGCGCATACACACGTCGCTCCTTGCAACACAACAGAATTCTTTGCAATATCGCAGCGTAGCGCAATGAATTCTGGGAACCTATCCCACAGTTCAATTTTCCCTCAATCGGCGCTTGGAATCATGGGATGAAGGAAAGGAACGCAAAGCGCCATGGGTAAACTCTCAGTTTCCCGTGATGCACTGTGTTCCCCTTGCGTCTTCCTCGTTGCCAATAGCAACTCGCGTCTATTTTCAACAGTGCAGTGACGCACTACTTGCGAGCAATCACAACAGCGACAGCCTGGATCCTGCTCTGATCTCCACTGTCGCCTTCAGCATTCTAAATACATCTCGGCTGGTTGCTCAGTACGCAATGAGTTCCGAGTCAGACGAGGACGCTGAGGAGCAGGGGCTGATCGGTGCAACGCTGTTTCTGGTCGCGACAGACGAGCACCAAGTGGTGGGATCGCATTGTTATGCAGCTGTGGGATGATGAGCAGTGGGTACCAAACTTTCGAATGCGGAAAGCAACCTTTCTGGAACTGTGTTCAGAGTTGGCCCCTGCCCTGCGACGTAAAGACACCAACATGAGGTCAGCTTTAACCGTGGAGAAGTGTGTTGCAATTGCTGTCTGGAAGATGACGACTCCTGACTGTTACCGGTCGGTTGCAAACCAGTTTGGAGTCAGGAGGTCCACCATCAGATTAGCCCTCTCACAAGTGTGCCGAGCCATCAATCGCGTTCTGCTACGGAGGACGGTGACGTTGGGCAATGTTCATGAGATTGTGGACGGCTTTGCTGCCATGGGATTCCCTAACTGCGGGGGAGCCATAGACGGCACACAGATCCCTATTTTGGCTCCAGACCATCTCGCGACCGAGTACATCAACAGGAAGGTCTACTTCTCCATGGTGCTGCAAGCACTCGTGGATCACAAGGGGCGTTTTATGGACATCAATGTTGGGTGGTCAGGAAAGGTGCATGATGCCCGCATTTTAGGAACACTGGTCTGTACCGGAAGCTGCAAGGGGGTACCTTCTTCCCTGAACAAAAAGTTACAGTGGGGGATGTGGAGATGCCCATAGTCATCCTCGGAGACCCAGCATACCCACTGATGCCATGGCTCATGAAGCCATACACTGGGAACCTAGATCGCAGCAAGGAGCGGTTCAATTACAGATTGAGCCACTGCAAAATGACTGTGGAGTGTGCCTTCGGCCGTTTAAAAGGGCGCTGGCGATGTTTGTATGGGAGGCTGGACTTGGCGGAGGACAACATCCCTGCTGTGATTGCATCGTGCTGTGTCCTTCATAACATTTGTGAAAGTAGGAGATAATATCAAATTCCAAAGGGGTAGCCGTGTTAATCTATTGTAGAAAGACAACAG
>ML685874.1:9672129-9693160 GCA_007922175.1 Pelusios castaneus | reverse complement strand
CTAACATTCTGCACAGGGCACACAGATGGAACCCGATATCTCTCTCCTCAGAGTGCCCCTGCCAGCTAGAATACATATCCTACATGCCACCGGTTGCAAGCCAGGACCGTATGCTGCTGCACTGTGTGCTGCCATGGTTCCCAGGGCTGTGCTTTGCAGCTGGCGAGGCAGAGTATCCATCTTTGGGAGCGTAGACACAAACGCTCTCCCATCTAACTTGAGTAGTAGGCTCTGGAGGTACATTGAGGAAACCTTTACTGACCTAAATACAGATAATTTTTTGACAATCACTGCTTGTGTTGATGCACTTCTAATGAATGCAGAGTAAAGAGCGTGCACAGTGGGGACTGAGGCAGCAAGCACCCCCACCCCGGACAATGATATTTTAGCAGGAGCCATAGCTGCACGAAAGAGAAACTTACCGGAACCCCCCTCTGCCGCCTCAGAGGACACACTGCAATTCATGTCTTGGGTGGACATCTCAGCGGGGGTGCAGAAGAGCTCCTGGCTACACGCTGTTGCGCTTTCCTCCAGGTCATCCTCCATCTCCTCCTCATCATCGATCATGTCCTCATCCTGCTCGGCTCTGGCATTCACTGGATGAGGGGGGGCCGATGTGTCCACGGGACTCTTTGCAGTGGTTGTGGGGTCCCCACCAAGGATGGCTTCTATCTCCTTATAGTACCTGCATGTAGCAGGCGATGATCCAGAACGGCGGTTTGCCTCCTTCGCTCGGTGATAGGTTATTCTTAGCTCCTTCACCTTTGATCTGCACTGCACAGTGTCTCTATCATAACCTCTCTCTGACATGGCCCGAGAAATTATGCCAAATGTATCATAATTTCGCCTGCTGCCGCGTAGCTGCGCCTGCACAGCGGACTCTCATCAGGTCCAGCACCTCTGCCGTGCTCCAAAGGGGTGCGCGTCTTCCACGACGGGCCGCCATTGCTACTGATGATTGGAGCTGCACTCCACTCCACGAGGAAGAGAACAGGAAGTGAAACAGACGAGAAATTCGAAAATTCCGGGAATCTGATCAGGGTGGGGACTGTTTCGTCATGGCCACAGAGCGGGTGGGGGGAAGACCAGAGAGGACGACTTTGAAATGCTTGGACACTTCCGGAGGCCAATCATTGCACGGTAAGCATACACACGAGTGGAAGGCGCAACAGCTGTTCCGCGTTAACTGCTACCACCCTCGTCAAGGTGGTTTTTGTATTGCGCTATAACAAGGCAATTAACGTGCAACAGCCCTATTGCATGTGTGTACGCTGTTGTTGCTATCGCGCGGTAATGATTGTTAATGCACGATAAAGTGATCGTGTGTACAAGGCCTGAGTTGTTGTTTGCAGATAGACAAAAAGTTCACCCAGGATGGTGTTAGATTATTCTATCAGCAAAACAGAACACTCCCTCAGAGCCAGTTGAAAACTGGTACGCCCATTAACCACTTGAGTAGATTAATGAAGTACGTATAGCACTGCCCTGACTGAATCATGGCACTCCAACGTCCTAACAGAGAAGACAAGCCTACGATAGATGTGTGATCAGCATTCCATTTGGGGCTCATCTGATTGACAAAGTTAGAACCTAAATGCACAAACTTTAAGAATTAAATACACTCCTTAAATGTCCATCAACTCAGATAATACTATCACCTTGATAGCTCTAGAAGCAGTGAGAAATGACTAAATCAGCCTATTTAAAAAATTGTAAAAGATTATTTCAAGGAAAATTCTGTTAAATCCCGAACATATCTTCGTTGATTAAAGAACTTACTTAAAGGCAAATCCATTCTTCAAGGAGTTCTGTGGCACTTTTAAAAAGACTAACAAATTTATTTATCACATGAGATTTTGTGGGAGAAAATCCCACTTCATCAAAGCATCTGATGAAGTGGGATTTTCTCCCATGAAAGCTCATGCAATAAATAAAATCTGTTAGTCTTTAGAAGTGCCACAGAACTCCTTGTTTGTTTTGCTGACCAAGACTAAAACGGCTACCCCTTTGGAACTTAAATTGAGTGATATTTAATTTGTCACAATGTTAAAATAAATAAATAAATAAAATCATACAATGGTTCCAATGCGACAACTTATTACCTTCCACAATGAACAACCACAGCAACAAGGTCGTACATTCTGTCAGGATTGGTGGCATCTCCCGAAGTGTTAAAAAGTCTAAGCTCTAAAGGAAACACTACTCTATAAGAGAGTTTTGTATATCGATGTAGTTGATCCATATATTTAAATCTCTTCAGATGGAGAGCTAGAATCATAGGCAGTTTTTTAACTTTCATCCTGAAACGACAAAATGAAATATATCAAACCTCAAAGATTTTAAAACTGTAGGTTGAGGCTGTCAGAAATGAAAACCAATCTTTTGAATACTATTAAAATAAATGCAAGTATTGAAAATGCTCAGTTCATCAGTTTCCTGAATTTTCTCCATTAAAAACATATGATCATTGGTCTTTTATTCAGCAGATCTGAATGCTGCAATACCTATTCAATAAATAAGTACTTACTGGAAAACAAGCTTACAAGTACTTACTGGAAAACAACCTTACTGGAAAACTACAGTAAATTAACCCTACAAGAGAATTGGGTTTTTGTTTTGTTTTGTTTTTAGGAACTAAACAAGAAGGATGAGGGAAAATATATTTAAATTTACTTCTGTGTAGCATGTCCCTTTTACTTAGGTTATTTGGCCACAGAGCATATAATCTTTTATGTACCTTGTTTTTCAATTACAATATACAGGGGTGGCCCAATGAACCCCAAAATAGGAAACTCAGAGCCTTTTATACCTCCACTTTTATGTAACCTGTTGAATATCTAATCACACTGACCATCTTCTGTGACCACAATAAAATTGATACCAGCCTATTATCCATATGTGGCCTTTTGGGTGTCCATAGCCAAGCTCCTAATTATTTAATATTAATCACATTCTTAATAATTCTTGTACATAAATACAATTAATCTGTCTAGTTATTGCATAGCAAGCAGATTACTAACGCCTCCCCGTAAACTCCATTCTTGCACAACTCTGCCATGTGCTGTACTCTTCGTGGATGCTTGCTTGTCTTTTCAGAATGAGAGTGCAGAATTTATGACCTGGGGCTCTCTCTTGGGCCAACCAACTTTTAACCTAATAACTCAATTATGTGTGTTCTCCTACTTGCTGTTACAGCTTTCATAACTTCCATTAAACATTCTTAGCAAAGGAATCATAGCTCAAAAACTATAAACCCCGCAAAATTAAGTCGGGTTCACTCACTCTCCATATCTCTGCCCTAGAATAACTTTTGAGGTTGTTTGACATTACACTGTTCATTTTTGTTCCATGTGCTTTTGAATTTTATGATCGGCTGAATTTTAGGAAGAATTGAGACCCTTCAGGTGTTTTCAGAAGAGAAGGAGATGGGATATTTTTATTATATTGAGCTATTATACTTTTATGTAGTGATACGTTTGTTGCTGTGGTGCTGCTATAGAATGTTCCACTAGGGGGAAGATTTAGTTGATGATGGAAGTTTGCAGTACAAGGTAGATTTTGGTTTTTATTTCTAGTTATAGCATATATTTATCTGACAGATAAATATCAAGAGGTACCAATTGTGGAATGTGGCCCATTGGGCCATGCACTGTACTAATAAAGCAATAGCAATAAAAGATAATCAAGATAAGCAATAAAAAGCTAATTCCTGCCTTGAAGAATTTATAGCATAGGTTGTGACAAGATGCAGTTAGTGAATGAGAGACAAATAGGTGTTTTGGGTGAAGTAAATTAAGCAAAACTGAGCAAAATTATTATAGATTAAGCAGAAGTCATACCCCTCCCCACCAGTTTAGCTGTGATCAATCAATAACATTTTGTACTCACTGCCGATTTTTGAAATTATGGCCTGAATGGCTCAAACAAGGTAAGGGAGCACTGAATACATTAGTGAATCTAGAATTTGAGAGAGAGTTTTATCCCTTGGATAAATCACTTCACTGTATTGATCTCATACATATGTATAATGTTTTTTCTTTTATTTCAATTGTAGTTGTCTGTATTAATTAAAGCTAAAGTTTCTGCATGCACTTCACTAAATTCCTCTTTAGTAATTCTAAGTAGCTGCATGAAAAAGAATCTTATCTGTGGCAAAGGCATGTTGTACCCCAATAACTAATCTTATAATGTTATCAGAGTTTTTAGAAGTGCTGATCAAAGTGGATGTTTAACACTTTTAACAACTCAATATCAAATTCAGAAAATAAAATTAAAACTCTAGTTTGCTAGCTTTGTCTTTGTCAAATTAAGGAGCCTTGAGAATGCTGTCGTAATTCTGCTTTCCTAATCTCCATAAAATTGGAAGTGTTCTTATATGGAGAAACAAGAAACCAAGAAGTTATTTGACCTCCATAGTCATTCTTAACTTGGCCAGATATTGGACTATTTCAGTATTTCCCAAACTCACAATTGTCTTAACTAAACCAAGTGTCTTTTTCTTATTTTAACTATGCTCAGAAACAGTTAAGACACATCACCGCACACAATAACTTGGTCTTTCTCATGCATTGTGGGATAGCTCCTGGAGGACAGTTATGGTTGATACAAGTAATAGCGTCTATACTCCTCCTGCGTTGCCCTCAGTAGATCAACCATAGCTTTACATCATTCAGGGAGATGGTGTTACTAAAGTGGTAAAACACCGCTTACATTGCTAAGAGATTAATTTAAGTGCAGACACATGAACAACTATATCCACACAAGCACCTTACATTGATTTAACTTTCAGTGTAAACTGGACCGAAAAATCCTCATTCCCATGAGTCAGACAACACTTCCTCAGATGAGAAAGAAATAGAAAGCATTCTGAGCATCTTCCCCAGACCTTATTAAGAGCTCTGTATAGCTCGAAAACTTCTCTTTTACCAACATAAGTTGGTTCAACATAAGATGACATTACCTCATTCATTTTGTGTCCCTAAGAACAAACTAATCATTTTCAGAAAAAATATTCTTAAAAGAAGTGAAAGAAAAATACTACAATGTTAGACAAAGAGTAAGAAATTTTTCTAACTAGAAAAGTGCTTTTTAAAAGGACTATGTCAGATAGTAGTTTAACACACTAACTTTCGAATTATAAGAAAAGAGAAAAAAAAATCAAAATTGTGGTACTGTTACAAGCTTTATTCTGACTGGTTCCAAGAATAATTATAGGCTTGCCAACTAGTGCTATGAATCTCTTTTATGACAAGTTAAGAGATATGACATTAATCTGAATTATTCTATGTATGCTACCACGAATAAAAAAAATGACAATGTTTCTCAATATTTGAGAGTGTATTTTTCTTAGCTATAACATTATAAGTAAGGCCCTACTTAATATGCAATATTGCGGAGACTACAGATCTCGCAATACCAGTCTTCCACTCCCATTTTGACAGCAGGTGTCCCTGTTCTGAGTCTTGTGTGGCTGACAATGGAAAATAAGGGAAAAGTAATAAGGGACTTTATTACTGTAAATAATAAGGTCCATTATTTCTTTTCTACAATTTTTCATGGCTTGTCTGCAACTCAGCCACAATTTTTTGACAATCATCTCGCAATTCAAGTAAGGCCTTAAGTTTAAAAAGTCACACAAAATGTACGATTTTCACTGTTTCACATGCAACACGATTTTATCATAATTTTTCACCCATCTTTTCCACTTTGTTTTGTTCCTAAAATACAGGCTGTATTTTTCTTTAGAGTAAAGCAAGATGAACAAGAGCCCAAACCCAAAACACTTATGCATGTAAGTTACATTATGCTTGCTAAAATTTCCATTGAATTCAAAGTAATTCAAGGTAATTTAGCAGCCCCACATGTCAATCTGACAGGAAAAAAAAATTACTTTTGAAAAATTTTAACATTCTGAAAAGAGAAATACATATTTTCTAAGTACACTATACCTTTTATGTGCTTCCTGTTTACTGCGGCATTCTTCACAGTAATATTTATATTCACTGCACAGAGTTTCTGTATTGCTGAAACCCCTGAATATAACAGAAATGAAAATGCAAGATGTAGAAACTACTCCTTGATTTTGAAATATATACTGGATTTTTAAACAAAACAAACAAAAAAGTGTCGCACAGCTTTACCTTATAAATTTACAGTCTTACTTTAAATAAACAAGAACAATAAAGCATGTAAAATAAACATTTGGACTATCAAATTAACCTGATGTATTCAATTTACTGCCTGCATTTTCATCTTGATCAATTTATTGTTAGTTAATAAGGTGATAGATGAAAGATTCAAATAAATGTAGAGGCATTTGTTTGTGCATGTACCTTAAACAGTGAGTAATTGATGTATTTTGCTCCACATCAACAGAAAGGTCTAAAAAATCTTCATCTTTGCTGCTTATCTGCAGGGGGGGAAAAGACCGATTGAAATAAATCTGCAATAAACTATAGCCAAAATTGATGTAATAATCAACCTCACCATTGCTGATAATTTCCACTTAAGAGAATCTTTGATAAAAGTATCTCAAAATCCCATACAAATAAGTTGGGAATGGTGATCATAGTTATTAACGAGCCATCTAGATCAGTACTACACATTTTGTATGGAGTTGAGAAGAAGCCAAGAAAAAGAAAATTATAATTTCATTTTTTGGCTAATATGCTTTCTATTACAGTCTGAAAAAGCACAGAAGCAGGGTTCCTCCTCATCCTCACTACTCTTACAAGGCAGAATGATCACCAATTACTAACCTGGGTCTTCCTTCTCTCTTATGCTACCATGTCTACTTCCGAGCTGAAAGAAATCTGTTGGCATTCTATACCTCTCTAATAAAGAAGGCTCATCTCTTGAAGCTTGGGTTGGATACCTGGTAGGGCTGGACTCTGTACTCTCAAATGAGCAACAGCAAAATTAGCTGGTAAATGGGAATAAAACTTGCAGTTCAGGGGCTGCAGCTATGCTACTGTGGCATTTCAAATATAGACAAGCACCACTGTAGCACTTCATTGCAGACACTTCCTACACCAGTACGAGAAGTTCTCCCATCAGTGTAGTAAATCATCTCTCTGAGAGGCCGTGGCTAGTATTCCACCAATTTATTGCTGTCTACATGGGGATTTAGATTGGCTTAACTACACCACACAGGGGTGTGGATTTTCAGAGCTCTGAGCAACATAGTAAAGCTGACAAATTTCTAATGTAGACCAAGACGGGCCAAGACTCTTGACTGCACAGATTCAGGGTTTTGAATAGCAATACCTTATGAAAAAACTCACTAAGAAAAGAATAAAAGATTCAAGAATGAATTAGAAAAGGAAGCCTGATACCAAAGAAGGCTCGTCATGGATGCCTTATTTTGTAATCAAGAATTGTATCAAAAGACATCTCTAAGTTCAGCCCATTGCACCTAGTAAAGAGAGTACAGGGAATACCAAACTGTAGCTTTGCAAAAGTTTGTCTACAGATGCCTCGCCTCTCAATCAATGGCTCCAGTCCAGTATACTCAGTATCACTAGACAGGGAACTTCTGCTGCCTTGCAAGACTCCTAGATACTAGACCTTATCTCTGAACAAGAAGAAAATAAATGCATTCACCTGTATCTTTCTGATTTAAGTACATACTTAAGTCCTTTTGAAATCTCAGATGTGATAGATTTTTCCCTTCCTGATTTAGGATCAGGGCAGAAACTTGGAAAGTGGTACACCCATTAGATGAAAGGGTGACAGGAATTTTGGCAAAACTAAGATAAATGTGAAAGATCCTCTTGTCAGTAGGCAGCACAAATATGGCGGACTAAGGTATAGTACCAGAATTCTCCTTTTCTTGGCCACGCTGCTTGCTATCCAAAACTAACATGAGAAGTGATTCACCGTCTCCAGGTGCCCGGATTATGCTGTACCCACTTTTGCAGGGCAGTTTGCACAACTCTAAACAGATTAAATATAGTTTCCCTAGAACCAGTGAGGGACTAGCTGAAGGGCAGAGGAAAAGATCCTACTGTAGACCACCTCTACAAGACAGCTGAAGTGCAGTGGCTTTAATGTAAATGGGTCTTCGATGAAAAATCTTCTGTAGAACTAAGTGGAGATTCTGATTCTCCTCTTTCTAAAAGAGGCTTCTCCTCTATTATGTGGAAAATAACATCCTCACCAATTGTACATCTATCAACATTTTTGCTTTTTCTGTGGATGCAGCATTGTCAGGGCACCTAGAGATGCTGAACCACTTCAGAAGTACCCCATTGTAGACCAATTCAAAAGATTTAATACACTTGGGATTCAAGCATTTCTGGGCCTGAAAGATTTTGGCATAAGGGCAGAACGGGCTTTGGGGATTAATCAATTTTTAAGGATCTCTTGGAAGTCCTCTATCTTTAACGACCATTCCCCTGGAAGAATCTTGTATCAGCTTAGTGAGTCCACTATGCATCTGAAGTGACTCAAGTGTCTGATGAAGTGGGATTTTCTCCCACGAAAGCTCAGGCAATAAATAAATTTGTTAGTCTTTAAAAGTGCCACTAGACTCCTTCTTTGTTTTAGTGAACTAGACTAACAGGGCTACCCATTTGAAAGTTGTCATCAGATTATATGAGGCTCTATTAAAAACAGTACTACAAAAGAAAAGCAGAGTGGGGTTTTTCATGCCATCTTGCTAGTGCAAGTACATAACTACTGCTGTGCCTCATTTATAAGGGTGTATTTGCCTTGAATTAACCTTCTGAACACCAAAAAATACTAATCAAACTGCATACATCTTCAGGGTGTTTTTGTGCTGAGCTGAGAAGGCAAACATGTGAGCTCCTTATCCTAAGAAGCTCACATCCAAAGCTATGTGTAATCCAGCTAGGACCAGAGGAGGATAGGAGGGGTAATATCAGGCTTCCTTATTTCCTGCAGAGTCAAACACATACTGAGTATGTGGAGATGTAGGTGAGTACCTTAACCCACTATAGTGCCGTGTTTTCCCCGCTCCAGTAAGAAAAGGTTAAAAGGCCCTGGGAAAGAAGCAGCCAATGGGACTAGGCGGCTGCAGAGCCAATCAGGGCCCAGGAGCCATGTATAAAAGAAGGCTACAGCCACAGCTCTGGACAGTCTCTCTCTGGAGCTTGCAGGGACCTGAAAGATTTAGGGGTTGAGACAGTGCCACGTCATGGTGCATAGTGTCCCTGGGCTGTGGCCTGGACAAGTGGATGGGCCTGGTCCCTCCCTGCCTCCCCCCAGACTGCCGGTTGAGAGCACCAGACTAGGGGCGGCCACAGACCCTGAGTAGACTGCTTGGATTAGATCCTGCCCTGGAAGGGAAACTTAAAAAAGGCTCAGCCAGAGGTCTGAGGCACCAGACAGAGTGAGAAACACAAAGCACAGTTCACTGGATTGGTATCCCTTGAGCTATTCTCCATTAACATAATCAGCAAGGTGCCTGTCAGGCAACCCCGGTGCTAGCAAATGTCTACACCCACACTGAAGCATATGTTAATAACAGTGAAGTGACAAAGGAACTGGCAGGGACCTGCCTAACACATTGGTTCTCAAACTGGGGGTCACGACCCCTATGGGGGTTGTAATGTGGGTGTCGCATGCTGTGAGCTCAAAGCACCACCAACTGTGTAACTGTGAGCCCCAAACCTGGCCAGGCATGAGGCTCTGGGTTACAAAATAAATCAGTGGCAGAGCCAGGATCTGAATTCAGGTAACAGAAGATGCACAATGGTTCTTGTGGTTAGGGCAGTGGACTTTCTCTCAAAACAACCTTTTATTTTGTTTGACTGAAAAAAAATCTACTTTTAGAAACGAAGATTATGAACTCAGACAGGAACAAACTAGTAAAAACAAAACCTATCTCAAACAAAAAGGACGATAAAAGTTTTATTTTTAAAAAATTACAAAGCACTCTATGTAGTGCAAAAGCTTGTACCTTTCACCAAAAGAAGTTGATCCAATAATATCTGTAAAGAGGATGGTGCAAAGTCTCAAATGAAAGGTGACACATGAGTCATTAATATAATTTCATGGTGTATGTACAGATGGTTTGTAAAGAATTATGTATGCGTGCAGAAAAAAAGTTCCTAAAATGTGCTTTGGGGGCAAAGTTGATAAATAAATTTGTCCTAAACAAAGGAATGGTGATTTGCCTGTGGCTCTAATGTAAACTGGGCATAGTGATGCTAGAGATATTGGGAAGTTCCTTAGCATCAGAGGTTAACATCAGTTGTCAGGAGGATAAGAAAATCAGCACACTGGAGGACACATTGCAGTCTGAATCCCAGTAGGTCATCCTAATTCTTGAGACAAAGATAATGATCTTTGGGGAGAATCAAAAGGGCATCTTTTTTATTCAGCGGGGGAGAAGGGGGAAAGAGGTCAGCATTCTTTACAGTCCATGAATGATGGATACCCAACATTGTGGAACTGGTGATGGCAAAAAGTAGCTGTAGGTGAGAAAATTGCCTTAGACATGGATTGCAATCTGTTAAATTTTAGTCACTAGAAAGGATGATTGTATTTTTGTTTATTTGTAATCATTTTCTGTTTCTATTATCTCTGCTTAGAATCATTTAAATGTGTTTTATATTAATAAAAGATTATAAATTCATTTAAGTGCTGTTAAGTAAGGTGTGGATCCTCATGTGAGCCAACATGCTGGTACATATTCGGTCTCTCTGGAGACAGTGAACATCCAGCAATTGGGGTTAGATGCTACACAGATATGCTTCTGGAGAATTAGGGGACTGACGTATGTCAGAGATTAACCTGCAAAGCTAAGCTAGGAGTTTGTTTGGCTGGCTAACAGGCCTGGATGGCCGGAAGATGTCAAAACAGTATAGCACCAACAAATTTCTCTTTTGCTAAAGCAGAAGGGTGACAGTGATTTACAATTCTGGACACCCTAAAAAGTATCACAATGGGGCCTTTGTGACTCCCCCCACTGTCGCTGTGGCCAGTTAGAAAACGTAGGCCCCAAATTAGTAGGCTGCACTCACTGGCAAGGGGGGCCTGGTTCTCCAATAGACTGGCATAATGCCCTCCCATCAGCTATTGAATGGCAAAACATTTAGACTAACACACCTGACTTCATCATCTGTGTAGACGCAACTACAAAGTTACATATTTTGGTGAGGTGACTGTAAAATACATGTTAAGTATGGAAAACATTTAAATATGGGAAGAGATGCAGATCTTTTTTCCTTTTAGACTTGATCTGATCTCCTAAACCAGAGCTGGAACAGTAAGCGCTTGAGATTATTCTGGGAAATACCATCTCTCTATTTAGATAGCCAAGTCTTGCAAATAAATTAGGAATGGGCCAATTTTGACAACTGAAGACACAATGTAATTCTGCCATATTGATTTTGGTACTGTTAAGCAAATTTGTCAAATCAAAAACTGATCAAGCTCATTTGGAAAGATACACATTCATGTCCTATAAGTATATGTTGAAGGATAGCAATACTTTAAATCTAAATCTGAAATAGGTCAGATTTAATAGCTTTTATTAGAGGAAAGAGGATTAACAATGCAAACAACAAAGGTGGATTATCTATAACTAACTATCTGTATTGAGGCCCTTACAAACTTTTAATCTTTATTTTTAAAACATATCTAAATTCTGACACTGAATAAGAGGGCACAGCACAGTTCAAAAATTTAAATGCAGATTTTTCATGCAACAGTTTCCTCAGACCTCTTTCACTAACCAATGAGGATTCTTTCCTGTCAGTCATTTAGTGATCACTCATTTAAAAAAAATTTTTTTAAATCACTCAGTAATATTAAGTAGGACATACAAATCACATTTAAAGCTTAAATCTAAAAACTGAGCATAAAAGTTACAATTTTAAAGAAAAATGGATTCCTCAAAGTATGAAATAAGAATTTCTTCTATAAAACAGATATAGACTTACAGTTTCACAAGTAAGACATCTAGTTTCATTGGTTAATGTTCCCTGAAAGATCTCATGTACCCAGGTTGGGTCTGGTGTGCTGTTATTGTTTTCATTGTCGATACTACCATTAGGTAGACGGCCATTTTGTTTTTCCTGTTTTCTTTCTTCTTGTAAAATATCAGCAATTGTGTTTAGAAGATAGTTTAAGAACTCATGCGCATCCTGCTGCATGTAGTTGTCAAAGAGCTCTAAAAACAAAGATAAAATATTAACCAAAAAAATTTAGAATAAGAAGTCCAATAAATAATAAAACTTTCAAAATACAGATCAAAACATAGCATAGGCAGATACCATTATTATTAACCTTAAAAAAGTGAAAAATAAAATTAGAAAGCTTTAGCAGAGCAAAGTACTGTATGGATTCTTGGCTAGATAGTAAAGAAAGGATTCTAAGCAGATGTTTATAGTGCTAACATGTATGGGAAACAGAAAACTGTATTTACAGAAAAGACATTAAATCCAATACATGCCTTGAAACACTGGTAAGAATAGGATGCTTTCTAATTTCTTGTGTTAACAAGAAGTAATATCTGAGGGTGCCTTCAGTTTTAAATGATCCTTTAAAGCTTGACTCAAAGATCACAACACTCAAAATCTCCACCTCCACCCATACATATTTGTTACAAACATGAACAAAATACAAATATTTTAAATGGGAGGACACAATATAACCATTTGTATTCAAACAAGTACACATCCCCTTCTTCCCCACAAAACAGGTCCCTAGATGTTAGACAAAAGTTGACACTGGTCTATGTCCAGAATCATGCATGATCGTAAGTACTTCTATAACATTATCCATAAAACCTAGATGTTGCAAACTTTAAATCTGAGGATGAGAAAGGACAGTGGTACATGAGAACTATCTTTTTATCCCATATGCATAGAAACCACTTTTAGATTGAACAGACTCAAAAGAAACCCTTAAGGACCAGGTCTATGCATAGGGTGTTCAGTTGAAGCAGACTTTGAACAAACTTTGAACAAAGAAAACTTCCCCAATGCTATCTTCATGAGAGGAAGATCACTGCCACTAAGGACTCAGAGGCCAAGTCTAGACCACCTGGTGGCTCTAAATAAGAAGTATCACAAATCGTCTACAAACCAAGCAACTTCCAGCTCAAGGTACTATTCTACTTGAAAGTTGCAAATAAACTAGGTCCAAGATCAAGCCAGACAAAATGTTTCTATTTAACTGAATGTTTAAATTCAAGTGACATAAGTCTTGCAAGTCCCCTGAAGGTAAAAGACTTACCTGAGAGGTTCTTAACAGCATTGCATCACAGATTCCAGCATGGTGCACGCCCAATCAACAGTCTAATATTAAACACAGTGGATCTAATCCCACAGTGCCCTTGCTATTATTTCATTCACGGATTAGGAGTGGTTAAAACCAAAGGAAACAGAACGCCTCCACTTTGTCAATGAGAAACTGCAAACTTGAAGCATGCTGAGTTTTAAACCCTTCTCCTTACCATCTATTCTATATTATGTATTTAATGCAAGAACAGAATCTAGAAATGATACAGAGGTAAGGCTGTCTGAGCACAGGAAGAGCCTTGATATGAGAGATGTAAAGCTATAAAACTTTTCATGACTAATTGGTTTTACTTGATAAGAGTAGAATCCAGAATAGGTTTTTCTTTGTTTGTATTATCTTTCATTAATTATATATCAATCCAAACATATGCCTACCATTCCTATGAGACATATTTTTATAAAGAAATTTCCTTTGTAGCTATGCAGAAAATCATTCAAGGATGCACTTTACTTTTAAAAAAATGTTAATACCTCACAATGGTTAATACTTTAATCCTGCACATAACCACTTAAATCCCCAAATCAGTAGTGATTAGAAGTTAACGTGTTTAATGAATTAAGCGGTGGTGTCTTGTGGTATAGAAACTTTAAAACATGAGAAAAAGTACCAAGAGCTAAATGGCATGAAGACCAAATTATTCTCTCACCTTGACAGACACTTCACCAGATTTGAGACTCAATAGTTTTGCAGTGTGAGAAAGCTTGCACCACTACTACTTGTGATAGGACTGCTCAATGGATAAACAGATCTTCATCTTCCAAATCTGTCAAATCTAGCAGCTTTCATGAACAGTAAATTCACTTAAGGCTAGAAATAAATTGCTATGCTATCCTAAAGTCAGTCTGTCTTTTCTCTACCATCTGCATAATATGCAATTATGTGAAAAAAAAGTGTGGCAATATGGTCCAGGATGGGTTACTCCATTGTGAAAATTTCTACCATATAAAAGTTTTGGCACATTTAACTTGTAATAATCAAGTAGGGAGTTTTTATTTAGAGAGTACCTGTAATTAGTTTAAATAAAATATAAAGTAATGCTTATAAATTGTACATTTCCTCAAGTAGCAGATCTATTACAAGATTTAGTTACATTTTACTACATAGAGTTATTTTTAAAACTATTTTAATCTACAAGCATTACAAATATTAACTAGGAAGTGTTAAGTCTCTGAAATTCAGAGTTTCCATAACATTAGGATAATTATTACTGAAAGTGTTACTGACTTTTACAGATGAGTATATTGATCCTAAATAGAAATATTAAATCCTAAGTGTTATGTGAACATGATCTGAATTAAATTTAAGTTGTAATCTTCCATTCAAAGCCTTAACATGGAAAGACAGACCTTTAGGGCTCACTTTGCACTTTAAGTATTTAATTCAATTACTAATATTCTTAAAAATAAGATCCAACATTCTGGAACACGATGTTTCAAATTATTTGATTTTACCATGTGAACTAACACAATATAGACATGAGGCAAATAAAGCACAAAAGTTTTAAAACAGTGATTTTTGATAAAAACTACATCTTCTACACTGGTGGTTTTTGCTAAGTATTGACTGCTCAGTTCTGTATGGGATGGGGAGGAAAGGTGGAGGGAAAGGAAGAGACAAAGAAACATGGGCCCTGCCTCAAGATGGCTAAAATCTTAGGCCCCCAAACCTAGTGTATGCATTGTCTCCTACAGCATCGAGCACACTCATTTTACTTAGAAAATATATTTTATATATAAAAAAATGTATTCAACCTTTCAATTTCCGTATTAAATCACAATTGATGTCGTCAGTATATATAGAATAAAAGAAATGAAGAAGATACCATTTTCTTTTCGTAATCTTGTAATAAACTTCTTTGGAGGTATTACTCCAACTTTTTTCTTCTGTGTAGCTATGCTGTGGAAGAGATCAGCTAAGCATGTAAGGAGGTTTTCTTTTTTTCTGGGTTGACTCTTGTATGCCAGGACTTTTTCTCGAAATGGTCGACAAAAATAAAGTGCCTGAAGAACTGAATTGCAATAGCAGGTGTTCCCAAACTATAAAATAAGAAAAAAAATTATTAGTCTGTATTTATTTCTACAGTGATATAAGGTTAAAATACTAAATATAAGAAAATGGAGGAGCAAGGCCAAATTTTCCAATAGGCATTTCTTGTTGATTTTCAGGTACTAAAGTAATCTTAGGCAGTAACACACTAAGGGTGAGCACATTGAAAGCCACTCCAGGCAATTTTGACTGATACTAGACAGTGTTGACTTGTTTGCAATAATTTGGGCAGGCATGTCTTATCAATGTTTTACAATGCTGTAGACCTCCAAAGTATTTGATAAGTGCCTGGTATTTATTTCATGCCAAAAAAGGACCCAGAACACTATAAACGGTGAAAAAATATGATTCTCTGCCACAAATACCAGTCAAAACACCACTCAGCATAATAAATAAAGAACAGTATACACTGTAGTGTTTATAGCTGAAATTCTTCATGGTACAAGTAGGTGGGTTTTCAAGATCAGTTTTTAAAAATGGGATTTTCCATCACCATTGTTATTAGGACCAAAGTTACAAAACTGGCTCACTCAGAAATAGCTTAATACATGCTCTCTTTGCGGTTGGAATGACACATTCAAGAGTAAACAGAAGCCAGGCTATTTACAGTTGAAAAGTATGGTGGAAATGATGCTCTCATTCTTACTACAGGGTTGTGGGACAAGGAAGGGAGCAGACTCCCGAGGGAATAAATTTTGAAGGAGACAGACCAGTGGATTGATCTTGACAGTGCAAGAAGAAATTTATGCATGGTCCTGGGCAAGTCACTGAACCCCTCAGTCTTCCCATCTTAACACCCTATGTCTCCATACATGATTCTGTGAAATGTAGTCAATATTTGTACAGAACTTTAAAACGTGACATGCCATCATCATATACCATGCAAACTCAGAAATGTAAGGCTGGAGAGGACCTCAAGAGGTCAGCGAGTCCATTCTCCTGAGCTGACGCAGGACCACGTACACCTAAGACTATTCCTGACAGATGCTGTCTATGTGTTCTTAAAACCCTCCAATCACTGGGGTTCCACAAACTGTCTTGGCAATCTATTCTAATGCTTAACTATCTAACTTAACTTAGAAAAGCTTTCAGAACATCTAACCTAAATATCTTTTGCTGTACATTAAGCCAGTTACTTCTTGTCCTACCTTTTCTGGACATGGAGAACAACTGATCACTATCCTCTTTATTAACAGCCTTAACATATTTGAAAACTTATCAACACCTGCCTCCTTTCCTGACTAAACATAATTCTGATTTAATTTTTCCTCACAGGTCATGTTTTCTAAACATTTTAATCACTCTCCTCTGGACTCTTCAGCAACTTCACATTTTTCCCAAAGTGTGATACTCAAAACTGGATGCACTATTCCAGCTGAGGCCTTGCCAATGGGTAAGTTGAGCAAAACAATTACCGTAACTCCCAGGTTTTACATACAATACTCCTGCTAATTGATATACCACAGAATATTAGCCTTTTTCACAACTGCCTCATGCTGATGACTCATTAAGGCACCCCTAAGTGTCTGGCAGGCAAGGGTCCCCGTACTGCCAAAAGACCCCTGTGGCTGCTGATACTTTTTACGGTGACAATGTGGCACAGAAAGAGCCTCTGCTGCCAAAAAAAGCTGCTACCAGTGGCACTATCAGTGGTCGTGAGACAGAGAGACATTTTCAGTGCCACTGGTTCTTTTTTAAAGCACCGAGGGCATTTGCCTCCCAGGCTGCCGCAGAGTTGCTAGGCACCAGAGACTAAATCCTCAGCGCCATGATGACCTGGCACCCAGGATTTGTCAACCCCTGTTCAAATTAATGGTCTTATAAGAGCTTCGCCTGCTTTCTGGATTGCCAGTTAGGAGTGGTGTGTTTGACATGGATCTTGTAACTTTTCCATCAGAACCTGCTACATTTTATACGTGCACTTGGTATCTCTACTGCACTACCACAATGTACTATACATGGACTACACCTGAAAGCTACTCAAAAACTTCAGTTTGTGCATATGGTTGTTTGCTTTCTTGGAAACTACTATGTAAGAAATATATTACAGCTGTATTCCACAGACATGTACTCCCAGTTCATTTCTAATTACAATTCAGTATGACTTGGTCCATAAAGTTGTTTATATTTAAGTTCTGTCATCCTAGAGACAGCCTCTCTTTCTTCTCCAACTTAGCAGTTAGGTTCATCTGGGACACTAAAGTTCTTAATCCCTTTACTTGCATGTCTGAAGACTGTGGCCTCAGTAGAGGGTCTTCAGTTCAAATTCCCTTCTCCTCCTGGTCTGACATAGCCAGCGTTTGTTGTCTTTAAGGACTCTGTAGAAAGCTTACCTGTTTATTGAGGCTTTCCCTGAGGGTGATGGCTTAGTGAGGATAGTCTCAATCTTTTTATGGGTGAATATCAATGACATTAATATGGCACGTCCTTACATTGTGTACTGTGTATGCATCTACAGATATCGTAACTGGCACAGTGTAAACCAATATTTTAAATTAAAGAAGGAAGGCTAGAGAAATACAAAGAAAAGTTTACTTGGGATCTAGTAATAGGTTATTTTAAAATAAAAATAAACCAATATTGATTAACAAAAGTACCAGTATACACACGACAACCCACTTCTACAGTTCCCCTTAGAAGGTAGTTTTGACCAGGAGAAAATTTTACACTGAAGGGGAGCTTTGGAAGCCCTGAGTTCCAAGGTGCCCCAGAAGCCTTGGCAATTGTATTTTTTGTGGTTTGACGAGTCATTCAAGAAGGACAGGGAGTCCCTAGTAAAAAGTTGGAAAGGAAATGTGTCTAAATTAAAAGACTGAAGTAGCCACTCACTGCCAGGAAAATCAAAAGAAGAAGAAAAAAGCTCTTGAAACTCTCCTGATGATGGCTCAACTGAAACAAGCAGAAGATGGCCCCAGATCTGGAATTTATGAAAGAGGAAGGGGCTGGAACAGAGGACCCTTGCGAGGAGGACAGCCAAATCAAGGAGTGACCAGAAATGATCTGTGTCATTACTGCAAGCAGCCTGGGCATTGGAAAGCACAATGCCCCAACAGATCTTTTGGTCCTCTGGGCCCAGAACAGCAGTCGGCATGGCTCCCTCCACCAGCAGCCACTATCACTACAACCAATCAACCAGCACCGCAGCCTGCAGCAGCTCAAGTATTCTACAACGACACTTCCTGACAAAGCCCAGAGGCAACTCCTGTTCATCAATTCCATTGCAAATCCGCTACTAGTGCCGCTCTCCTTATTGACACCGGGGCTATGTGATCCACTCTCAGGGTACGGGACTTTCTATCACTACAACCCACTGCAGTCACCGTAAAAGCTGTAGAAGTAAACAACCACGTGGAGCAATACCCAATCTCAGGGCCTACTAAAGTCCAGATTGGTCCCCTGGAAGGACAATATGCCTTCCTACTTAGCACGAGCAGTCCAGTGAATTTATTAAGATGCAATCTGCTCTGCAAGCTTGGTTATATTATCTATTGCACCCCGGCTGGTATCCACCTAGAAGTTCCCGCACGCAAGGAGCCTCAAGTTTTGGTGGTCCTTCACGAGATGGACCTTGAACCGGACTCCCTAGAAGCTGCAAAGGTGAGGCACACCGAATTCCTACCAGCAGTTCCACCCCAGTTGTGGGCGCAACATGAGAATGAAGTAGGGAAGATCCTGAGTGCTGCCCCTGTTAAGATTCAAGTGAACCCAACTAAGTGATTACCTTGGAAGCAGCAATATCCACTGAATCCAAAGGCAGAGGAAAGAATTGCACTGGTGGTGAAGGCTCTTTTACAGCACAGGTTGACAGTCCCAACCAAGAGACCATGCAACACACCCATCCTACCAGTGGAAAAAGTCTGGAAAAACTGGTTACAGATTTGTTCTAGACCTTAGAGCCGTAAAGGCCATTGTACTGCCCTGTTGGTGGAACAATCTTCCTCTATGGTTTTAGGAAACCTCCTAACTGTCAGAGTTCCTTATGCGGTAGCCACTTTGCTGCTCAATAACAGAACTCAGCACCTGTCAGCCTCTCGAATTACCAGGTATGAAGCCATTCTACTATCCTCACCACATATCAGAAGAGAAAAGGGGAAATATCCTTAACCTGGCTACTTTCATGTCTATGGTCGGAGACAGTGAAGATCACTCTTGCGAAGAAGTTATTCAATAGTTTGAAAGGCCCTGAGCTGATCTGCAAGACGTGCCCCTGGCCAACCTAGACGCAGAGTACTATACCAATGGCTCCGGTCAACGAGATGAAAAAGGAGAATTGGTTGCAGGCTATGCTGTTTGCACCCTACATGAGGTGGTGAAAAGTGGCCTGATAGAAAATGGGAAATCCGCTCAAATCACTGAACTAGTTGCTTTAGAAAGGGCCAGCAGACTAGCTAAGGAAAAGAGTGTAAAAATCTATACTGATTCTAGATATGCCTTTGGGGTAGTGCAAAATTTTGGGCAGCTGTGGAAAGAGAGGAAATTTTTAACCTCCACAGGAAAGGCCATTAAGAACAGTTCATATGTAGGTCGCCTCCTAGAGGCAGTCCAACTTCCCGGTGAGATAGCAGTCATGCATTGTGCTGCACATACATATGACAGTGATAAAACAAGTAAGCTTTAGCCAAGGGCTGACCAGGCTGCTTTATTAATACAATAAGAAGTACTTCCTCCTGCCGAGATCTCTGAAAAAGACCTTGGCACTATGCAAGATTTGGCCCCTAAATCTGAAAAGGCTCAGTGGAGGAAGGTAGGGTGCACCTTGCACCTGGATGGTATATGGTGAGACAGGAATGGCCACCCTATTGTGCCATCAAGCTTCCTGCTTAATTTACTGATCACTTATCATGGCCTAGCTCATGTAGGCAAGGAAGCAATGGCCACATTGCTGGCCAAAGATTGGCTTGTTCTAAGTCTGCACAGCCGAGTCAGCGCCTTCTGTTCCTCTTGCCCTATCTGCTTGGCCTATAATGTGGGTAAGCCTGTAAAGAGCAAGAGGGCAGCACAGACCCCACCATGGGGCCCCTTTTGTAAATATGCAGACCTAGGTGTAAGGTTTTCAGTATGTTTTAGTAATTGTATGCATGTTCTCAGAATGGGTAGAGGCCTATCCCTGCCGCAGAGCTGAAGTAGCTGCAGTAGTGAAATGTTTGTTAAAAGAAAATTTGTGCCAAGATTCGAAATACCTCTGGGATTAAATTCAGACAGGGGTCCCCATTGCACAGGGAAGGTGCTTGTTAAAGTATGCCAAGTCCTTAAGATTCAATAGCGCATCTATTCAGTATTGTTTAGATTTGACAAAGTCTCCATAGAATATTTTCACAGGTGAAGAAGACATTGCCGGTCTCCCCGGATCAGAAGCGTCATACCCTAGAGCCTGGAGATTGGGTATATCTGAAGTGTTATCAGAGGAAAAATGCCCTGGAACCCTGACGAAAAGGGCCCTTCCAGGTTCTTCTTTCGGCCCATACAGCAGTCAAATTAGAAGGAATGGTGACCTGAGTTCACGCACTGCAGTGTAAGAAAACCACACCTCCACTGAAGGAGGTGTCCAGTCAAGAAGAAGGACCGGCGACCGTGAGGCCGGAGTAACCAACCCAGCAAAAAATCCCTGAAATGTCAAAAGATCCAAAACATTATAAATATAAAATTTTAAAATAGTGAGACAAAGTTGTGACGCTGTCAGGATTTAAGGAACCATTTGTGATATTATTTTGTA